>CM070710.1:2784458-2839458 GCA_036346265.1 Melocanna baccifera
TGCCACAGTCAGATATGAGCACATTGTAAGGCACATTGTTGTCCTGCAACCAAATACAAGCACTGGAAACCACATTGACCAGATCGATCAGGGTGTTGCCTTCCTCAAAAACCAGTCCTCTCACAGGGTAGTTCATCAGCTTGGAAACCTTCACCCCACTCTTCATTGAGCCCTCAGCAAGGGGAATCCTCTGGGTAGCTGCCTTCTCGACAGGGAAAGGCACTGTCAAGTAGTATGCCTGTGGAGAAAAGAATCGACATATGTGTTAGCGTTATTACACAATGGTAAACAGGATACTAAAACATGCTATGAACAGGCCTATTTATCAGCTAATCATTCTGACCAAATGCACACATAATGTCAACACTAATTTTCGTCTCACAAAAATATGACTCCTACATTTAATATATCCTTGTCTCCTTTCTGAAGCAAGGAAATCATAACTTCAAAAAAATCAGAGACATCAAACATGTAGTCCAAAAATTAATGCATATGATAGTTTTTTGGCTCCCCAACCCAAATCCACAAGTTCACTGTCAATGAGACAACTACAAAATCCATGTCCCCATGCAAAACAGAGCTTCAAGTTGTGTATGTTGGGTGATTTATTATTTATCGAAAGAGTACAAGTGGATACTGTAAGGTAATACTGTTGTCCAGACAGTACTGGATACTCCTATTCGATTAGCAAGTTTTATGAAAAGTAAATTTAGATGCCATGCAAAGTATAATACCTGAAAGTGGAGGTGATTGATGGTTGCAAAGGCACCCAAACTATTGTAACCAAGCCTGAAGTACGGGCTAGCTGCCTCAGCTGCCATGTGCAGTGCAAGCAAGAAGCTCTCTTGGTCAATCCTCTGAGGCAGGCGATCCAGAACACGGGGAATGAGAAGAACATGGCCATATTCAATTGGGCTCACCTGCAAAACATTAAAAACAAGTGTTAGCATAAGGAGCACACAAGTTGGAGCTGAAACAGATTGTGAGTGTGACTGAGATGTACATTGATTGCAACAACGTTGGGAGAGCGATCAGCAATGGTGATTGGGGCACTCTTCAGGAAGTAGCTGTCATCACCACCACCATTCTCAAATTGGAAGAGCACCTCCTCCTGGCCAACTTTGGTGAAGTTGAACTTGGCAGGGTCAAACGGTTGAAGCACACGGTCCACACGGAACTCAGTAGGGCGCTTCTTGAGGTGGCGCCCTTCATTCAGTTGTGCAACAAACCCAAGGTTGCCAGGGATCACCTTGGTCTCACAGGCAGTGACATCATATCGGAAGAAGCCTCGGGCCATCCTGTCCTCCCACTGCAATAATACAAAGCAAAATATTGAATTTAAATATTTTAATCTAAGTATAGTAACATGGGAACTAGCATCTGTTCCTAGTGTTTAATACTTGCTTAAAATCTCTAGATTCAGCACAAAAGTAAAACTATTTGTTTCAATAAACACTCGCTTGTAGGATACACACTAATGTATTAAGTTATTGGAGCGTATATGATCATCTTATGAAGGTGAAACAACTATTAAATTCTAATACACACTAATGTCCAATTTTGCATTGCGGAGCAATAAAAAAACTCCAATTCGCATATGACTTTCAGATTTTTATGTGATTATTCGTTCCTTCGTTATTACTTACATAATTATCTCACCGGAAATGCTATTTGGCAGATATTTGCAAGTTAGCCAAACGGTAGACACATGTAAGCTTCACTGGTGTAGTAATAACTTCACACTTAAATAGTTATAACTACATAGGAACAACGGTAAGAGCCTGCAAACAACCCTAACAAGTGGATATACGCTTATGCATGCATGTTGGATGCTCACAATTAAAGAACATCACTCTTAAATGTTTGCATGGGTCCTCACAATCACTGACATGCAGCTTACAAGTCATATATGTATGCGCTTTTTAGTGCTCGAGCATACTTTACATGTATCCACAACTTGAATAGTGGGTGTACATTTGCCTAATAGAATTTCCTGGATCATACTACATATGGCAAATATCTTCACTATCTACCTCAGTACCTGTCCTAAAAGCTAGTGCAGTTTAGTAATGTTGTACCAAACGAAGCCTAAACTAGTCACTCTTCTGTGCAAAATTAGTAGTCATGATCTTCTATTCACCTGGCCGAGGAGGAGATTGACGAAGAACTCAGTGGGAGTAGCATCCTCCAACGAAGGCAGCTTTGTCGGATTTGCCTTGAAAGCATAGAGGGGAAGCTTGGACACTGCTCAGGAAATGCAACAAAAGGTTAATTCACCACAAATAAGTCAAGATTGGTGCCGCTGACGAGAAATTTAGAAAAACAACTCTCAAACATGCAAGTAAAATCTGCGGCTCCAATTTTTATCCTACCAAGTTGGAGAAAACAAACTACATCTGGTCAACCCAGAAACACCTACGGTGACAATTTTTTAACCGGACAGGAGTAACAATAGTAAAGATTTTTTTTCCAAACGTTGACAGCAATTGTTTAGTTGCAAAGATCCCAGCTTTCTCGGAACACTAAGTGATTCCATTTTTACCCTACAAAGCGCCCATCTTTTCTCAACGAATCACAAATCACCGTGTATACTAAAATTTGTGGATCCAATGAGCACCTAAAAGGGCACAACCTAACAGGACAAAATAACTAAAATCTATTGCTACAACCACAGGCTTTTGATCCGAATTTGGGAAGAAAACGACATTAGTTTCACCCTCGGACAAGGAGGCTCACCGGGCAAGCAGCAACCCCCGAGGCAGTCCCTCCCGCACCCGCCGCGCGGCCGCTCGCCGCCGGCGCCCTCCTCCTGGTAGTTGGACACCACCGTCGGCACCCTCTTAATCGTCAGCTTCGTCTCCATCTCACAAAGAAGCCTTTCTTGCTTTGTTCCTTGGAATCCTCTGTTTCTTTCTAGGGGTTCTTGGGATCAGCGGATGATGGCTGTTGTTAGGAATCACGGGGGTGGTTCGGTTAGCAGGTGAGCGGCTCAGAGGAGGCGACCGCCACCGGCGAGGAAGAGGAGGTCTGACGGGCTTCCGCCGGCGGACGGGAGGGCCCCGCGGCCGCCGTGCGGGGCGGGGCTGGAGGCGACGGCGGAGGCGATGGTAGCCGTGGGCTCCACCTGCGCAGCAGCGGGGCCGCGCCGGATGGCTGCAACGCTAGCCGTGATGACTTTCAACTCCGGGACTGCCCAAAGGGGAAGGGAAGGTTCTCGGAGCTTCCGCGGGATCCACCCAAGGCACTCTCTCTCTCTCCGTCCTCTCTCTCTTCTCTTCTACGGTGAGGTGGTGGCTGTGGGGTGTTTGGGAGGCGAGCGGGGTATGGGGTGTTAAATAGGGGCGGATGCGTTTGTGTGGTGGACTTTCCTCTTCTTCGGAGAGGATTTGTGTTTTTTTGGCACAGCAAGATTGCAAGGATGCTCTCGAGCACATACACATACTCAGAATTTTTTTTAACAAACTATTTTTTATTTAAAAATATGAAAATATATCTACAATTATTTTTTTGCATAGTTCACATCCTATCGCCGAATGGTTGGACGATTGAAACATGTCACCCAACCATTCGGCGACAATAATACAGTCGCTCAATCGTTGGGCACCATTAATACAGTCGTCGAACAGTTGGGCAATAAGTTTTAGTCGTCGAACATATTGTTGCCCCGATCATCGAATAGTTGGCGAGAGGAGGCTTATATAAGAACACGCTATCTAGTCAACCCCCCTTGAGCAAGCGAGAAGAAGAAAGATAGAAGAAGAAGAAGAAGAAGAAGAAAGAAAAGGAGAGAAGAAGAAGAGAGGGAAGGGAGAAGAGGGAGAGAAGAAGAGGAAAGATTTATCTGTTAGGTAATTTTTTTATCTTTTATTTTATTTCTTTGTAGTAAATATATAGTTTATTTAGTATAGATAATAGTATAAGTAGCACCCGTATAAAATTGTAATTAGAGAACAAAATAGTAAACGAATCCATACAGAAAAATATTGAAATAAGTAGTTAATTAGAATCTTATTAATTTATAATAGTATAAATAGCATATATAGTTTATTTATTATAGATAATAGTATAAGTAGCACCCGTAGAAATTTGTAATTAGAGAAAAAAAAGTAGTAAATCAGAATCTTATTAATTTGTATATAAGTAACAGCCACAGAAAAATATAGTTACAGAAATAAGTATTTAATTAGAATCTTATTAATTTATAATAGTATAAATAGCACTCGTATAAAATTTTAGTTAGAGAAGAAAGTAGTCCATGAGGGAGAAGTAGTGTTGTTTGTGAAAACTAATGTAGTAGTAGCGGTGTTGTGTTAGTGCATACATGACCAACTAATATTCAAAAATAACTAGAAAGTCGGTTAGTTGTAGTGGGTACTCTGGTCGAGTGCATAAGGAGAATGAATGGTTTGTATGGACTAATTAGTTCAAGTTAGTGTAAGAGTCGGATAATGTCCGATATGGAATATCTCGGCCTTCGGGTTGAATTGGAATAGTATAGTTCACGTTCATTGTGGCCTATGTCTTAGAGATTGAATAACGTCTTATCCATGTGGTAGTGCAGTTGGTCAAGACAAGTGAATGTACAAATGTAAATTACAGTACAGCAATACTTGCATATCATGTGATGCGATCTAACTAGTTGCATTATTGAAAATATTTACATGAAGACTTTAGTCATGCCAACACCCATTATATTGAAAGTGCATTATGGTGTTGGCACCATTCGTGAAGTTCTATACAATGTTGGGTTGAGCAGTTTTCGTAAGCCACTTTGATATACTCGGACAACAAGAATGCTCGAATCATAGAAGTGATGCACTGGTTGACTCGTACCTTCTCTTTGGACCCTGAGGTGTGTAGTGTCGTCATACAAAGGCTTTGGAGTGGTCTCCCACATAGATTAGATGGGAGTTGAGAAGATTGATACGCACAACTGTGTGGAAGGGCTTTTTGGAAGGTTGATGGCGCCATGGATATGAGTATATGTTGCTTGTGCAAGGATGCCCAAAAGAAGTTGTATTGGGTCCTGTTGATAGGTATCATCCGGTGGTAGGATCAGTTCAGCGCTCAACATGTTGGTGAAGAAAAGGCTCCGGAGGCTAGTGTTTTAAAGGGTGCGGAGGATGTCGCTCGTGACGAGGCCGACACGATAAATGCATTAGACGAAGATCAATCGCTGCATGATGAGACTATAGGATAGGCTGATGACAAAGAACATAGGGAGTACATAGTGTGTCAAATGGAGAGTGATGACTAGATGGCTTGGGAAGAAGTGGAAGATATGCAGGAGGACGATGAAGATAGTTCTGATGACAATGAAGCTCCCATCCCGTAGGAATGGAACAAATCGACGCCGAGAATGTAGCTGCGCATGACAAGCATGAATCACCATGGGAGTACCATACCATAGATGTTTGGTTGCACTCAATATTTGCTAACAAGGCATCCCTGCAGGATGCCATTAAGTTGTGGGCAATGTCCATGCAGCGGGCATTTCGGGTCATCAAATCTAGTCAAGAGCAGTACACCGTCAAGTGCGAGCAGGCCTGTTGTCCTTGGCGAGTGCACGTACATAGACCAAAGTATGAGCCTCATTGCCTCATCTCGAAAGTGGAACCACACTTTGCGTGCTCAGTAGTGTTTTTCTGAGGCATTGTAACCTAACCTTGACCTTCATAACTAATTTAATATATGGAGAGATAGTGGAGAAGAAGGACATTGAGGTGAAACACATCATGGTGGCTATCGAGAAAAAATTCAGGTGCAAAATTAGCTACATGAAGGCGTGGCATGCCAAGCAGAAGGCTTTAGAAAGAAGGTTTAGGTTGTTTGAGGTGGCATACAACAACCTTCCTGGTATGCTTCGAGTGCTGAAGGACAGAAACCTAAGCACATACACCACTTTGAAGGACAAGCCATCTACAACATCGACATGTTTTGCGATATTGCAAAGGGCCTTCTCAACATTCGATGCATGCATCGAGGCTTTCTAGGCATATGCTGCCCGTGATATCAGTTGATAGGATCTTTTTGACTAAAAAATACAAGGGCGGATCCTTATGGCCATTAGCATTGACGGGAACAATTAGATTCTGTCGTTAGCCATCGCATTTGTCGAGAGTGAGCATTACAATAGTTGATTATGGTTCCTTCGACATGTGAGGGTGAGAGTTGTTAGAACTCGTTCTGGTGTGTGCATAATCCATTATCGCCATGAGGGGATACTAAAAGCCATAAGAACACTGTGGCAAAACCCGGAGGAACCGTTCCCTTGGCCAAATATGAGGAGTAGATAGTACATTTTCCATCTAGGGGCCAACTTCTTTAAGTAGTTCTTGAAGCAACCGTTGGTAAAGCTATTCAAGAGACTAGCTATGCAGAACCAATAATGCAAATTTGATGCTTTATGGGATCCAAACGTGTAAGGTGTTCTACACAGCACAATCAGCTATTTCAGAGAGAGGTATGCAAATACAGCACTTCATACCACCAACCCATGAACACCCTACTACTCGAAGATTGAAACGTACATGCAGGCGAAGATAAAGAAAGGCCAGTTGCACATAGTGTACGTGATGGGCAATATGGAGCATCATTTCAATGTGCTCCTCAAAGATAGAGCTGGATTTAGGATGGCTCATTCTCTTATCACCCATGAGATATGCCTTGAAGATCATGTAAACCAACCTAGATGTACATACAATACGTTGAAGCTCTTACACAAGTCATGCTCTCATATTCTCATTGTATACGAGATTATGCACATGGACCCTTCAAACTTTATATCCAAGTATTTCTTAAAGGAGATGGTGGCGCAGGCGTGGTTTGGCGAGCTTTGAGGGTTCAGGGTTGTGGGTAACTTTGCCTCCTTGGATATTGCAAATAGGACCTGGATACCGGATGTTGCCACGCTGAAGGGTGGGAAGGGCCGTCAATAGTGTCATCGAATTACCAATGATATGGATAAAAATGCAAGCTAAAGCATTGAGTAGGCGTTGTGGGTGCTACAGCCAGGAAGATCAACACAGCCAGATAATGCAAGGCACCTACTGAGGAGTAGGCAAACTAGTTTAGTTTATCGTACTACTTCAAGTGTGCAAAGTGGGAGCAATAGTGGAGATCAATGTACAATGTGATCTCCACTTGTAATGTTCGTTGTAATTTTTATGTAACTATTGTGGTACTATCCCATTTTCATTTCTTGTGCGTAGTGCCATAGCACATGTATCGTTCGTTGCACATACTATTTGTGTAATTGTTATGGTACTGTCCCTTTTCTATTTTTTAAAAGTAGTGATGTTGGAACATATAACTATTTTATTTGTTTCTTCAGAAGTTAAATTTACTTGTTCTTTATATTCGTTGTTTTATTTACGCATATGTGCTAACTTGAAATTGTTTTGTAGGTATGGCTCTTAACCCTAGCAGATTGGAGTGGCCTTTCAACCTCCTACAGGAGATGGCCGGAGACTCACACTTTCCATCTCCCATTCGAGAAGATGGCCCCTACTCTACAAGACATCTCTCTACTACTTGGCTTCCCTATTGCGAGAGGTGTTGCCTTCCCACACGAGGCCCTGGTCGATTAGCGCGATGACTTTCTGGCCAGGTTTGCTGAGTCCTTTCGCTTGTGGCCGTGGACAGATACTACATCTTCCGGAGGCATAGAGGCACACCCCGCCCTTGTAGTGCCTATCACAGTTTTGGGTATGTGCTTGACACCCTCCCCATTGGGAGTGATGCGTTTTTATTTTCGTACTACAGTTTTACTAATTTTTTTCTTGTACTCAGGTCAAGCGGATGGACCCAGCCGCTGATGAGCACCAGATGTCACATCACCTTGAGGCATACTTGTTGTGGATGTTTGGTTGGGTGCTATTCACTAGCAGCCACGGGGACATCGTTGACGCGTGGCTCATCGTGTACGCTAGGGCCATCACTGGACTCGTTTGCCTTCCACATGTAGCACACACAGGATACGTACAACCCGTTGTACTTCTAGCAAGATGACTTTTCATGTGCCATGGTGATAGCCTAGGGTATGTCGTGCCAATGTTTGTTTGCTAGCATCACCTTCTTTGATTAACTAACAATTCTTACACTGCAAGTTTTGATCCATCCAACATATTAGGGGTGTCCCCAGGTGACTAGGACACATACGACTACCTTATGGACCTGGACTCGACACCTCAACCCACACACCTTGATGTTCTCTTCGGGTCATAACTTGTCGGTGTGCCAATACCCACACAGGTGGCAGTTCTGTCCACCTCTCGGACCTCGTGAGATCAGTTCGCCTGACCATCTTTCCTGTCAGGGCTGAGGCACCGACACCCAGTGCAAAGGAAGACCAAGCAAGGCCGTACGGGAGGACGTGGAGCCGGAGTGGGCTAGGGAACGATGGAGGGGGTGTTGCAGGTGCTACTGGGGGGTTTAGTATGGGTTTTCCACCTACGTTGACTATACTTTTGTTGTTCCTGTAGTTCTTACATTTCTTACTTACTATGTAATATACACAATACTGTTGCATTCTTTTTTGTACTTATTTTTATGGCGTTCATTTGTTCGAAGTTTAATTTGTGTAACCTCTAAGGGCTTGAAGAAAGTTACCGTAAATTTGTAATGTTTTCGTTTAAATTAATTAAATCGGTCTCAAAATCTGTTTAATTTTTTTAAAGAAGAAAACCTGTTTAATTAAGTCAAACATGGCTGTTCATAAATTCTAGAACACACATGCACATCATGTATGTACATGATGTGGTCGCAAAGTTCATGCCGATCGATCGAGCAGTACCAACCGTGTAAAAATGAAAGCTCGCAACGCACCAAACGTGGTGATACCTTCAGCCGTGCGTCCTTTTGAATGATTTGGCATTTATCCTACCGCTTCGGATTTTTATTTTCTGTTTTCTTCGGTTCACGTGATCCACACAGTACTGACGCGCTGGCACAAGACCACGTACGTTGCTGGTTGTCTCCAATGCCATTGGCTGCCTGTCCTGTCGTACAAATATTGATCCTTGTTTGGAATTTATTTTGATCTAACTAGGCCAAAATATGCATGATATGTGCGAGTGCGTGTGTACATACGTACGTACGTACGTAAGTACACCGAAATTTTGTAGATACGTTTCTCACATATCACTACGTAAGGTCATTCATACATTACTGACAGTGTGCTGCGTATGGGTAAAAATTGTGTGTCTGACTGTCTGTAATGACCTGGATGTGGTGGACTTGGTTGTGTCTCCTCCAGGAGAAGAGGCTGGAGATTGTAACGTATAATCTCGTTAATCGAAAAAAAAAACTTTATGGGTTATGAATAAAAGGAAAATGATAGTATACGTACGTACAGCGATACTTAAAAAATCGGACGTCTGTTTGACTCACTTTTTTCTTTTTTTAATCCAACACTAGCAGCCACATATTATTTTTTTGTCTCCAGCGCTAGCTAGCAGCCGTTCTTCCTCCTTGCTATGGCTTCTCTCAATTTTTACTCTGCTGATTTTTTTTTACTCCTCTAACCGAATCCTCTTCGTAGAGGCGCAGCAGCACATCCTCGTCAGCCCATGGCTCCACCGGCGCGTATTCTCTGATATAGTTTCGGCTACGTCAGGTGATTTTCGGTCAGATCTGGTCGTTCATCTCTGGATAAACGGTCTAGATTATTTCTATATTTATTTTTTAATTTTTAGTTTTTTACTTTTATCTTTTTAGATAAAAGTAAAAAAACTAAAATTAAAAAAATTAAAAACTAAAAAATAAATGTAGAAGTAATCTAGATCGTTCATCCAAAGATGAACGGTTAAATTTGGCTGAAAGTTACACCTAATGTAACTTCGACTACATCAGAGAATCCCGCTCGTGGCTGACATGGTGTCCCTCTCGCACTCGCCTCCGCCGACCTCCTCCTCAGTCGTTCTCCGTCACTGCCACTGCACAGTCCGCACTACAAGGTAACCGCCCAACACTAGTCCGCCACCAGCGAGGCTGCGAGAGGATCTAGGGTTAGGCTGATCTTTGATACATAAATGTCGAAGGAAAATGAAGGGGCTAATGGTACGTAACTTTTGGCAAGAAATCATGCACCTGCTAGTAATTAGCAAACCCTCCGAAGAATTAAATTATCATTCGAGCTTTGAGAATATAGCAGTCGAGATAACCCTTGAGATACATGTAACAATATTATTAAAAAAAAAGTATAGCGCAAGAGTTACCTCAGTACTTAATTATTTCCCATTTGGACGTGCATATATAGACTAACTGAACCTCTAGGTGTTTGGTTCACCCCTAAACTCAAATAAACTAACCGTACGGGTGTTCAGGCAATTTAATTTTCCAATTTTTGGTGAATAGTAACAGTAACAAGTTGAGCTTGAGTACGAGGGTGTTCATATTAGTTTTTGTTAATAGCTTTTAGTTTTAACTTATGAATAATAACGCTTAAAGAGAGATATTTGCGTGCGATTTTAGCCGATATAAATAAAGTTGCTACAGTATATACTATAATTGACTAGTAGATCCCTTCTTTAAAAATACTTTGTTTAAAAGTTAGATACGATAGAAAAGATATTTACTGTAGAAAAGCGACTTATGTCATAGACTAGTTGTCTCGTCATCATGCTATTAAGATTATTCTTCTACGAGATGATGCGGAAATCGTTTATCAGGGCAAGGAGTGATACCTCAGTTTTCTATTCTTAACTTCCTATTTCGGTTATCATAGGATAGCCAAGTCTAGATGTCTTCTCACTATGTTAGAGAAGTTTATCATCAAATCTTTATCAGAAGATTTACCTATTGTTCGAGAATTTCTCGATATCTTCCCACCAAAACAAGGCCGTATATGTCGACTCACTGCCTCAATCTTTATTTTAAAAAAAAGCCTAAAAGCGAAAATGACTTGCTGTGTCCATGACCTGCGCGTAGGGCTGCACATGACTATCGAATAGTTGTGCTGATGATGCGCAAAGCTCTGTGACATCGCTCCTACGATGGGTCGATGTGATCACATGATATTGTAAATAAACCTCACCGTGTCCTACACTTGCAAATTGTGTTTGTTAATTAATATAAATAGGCAGCTAACTAATTAAGGCTCTGTTTAGACGGCTTATATAGCTTTGTTGTATACGTGTACGAGCTAGCTTTCTCACACTACTACTGAAGTCATCATCATAGACGGTTCAAAAACGTCATCACGAGCGATTTTTAAACCGTTTGAATTTATGGGTCAGTGATAATCGAAAGTTACCACAAACGATTTTCGAACCGTCTATGGTGTAAATATCACAGACGGTTTTTACGTAAAAAATCATCTGTAATATTCTTTTCTACCTCTAAATCTATTTTTGTTTATTGGCTAGCCTCAGGAAATGCTAGACATACCCTCTGAAATAAGCAGATCAACATGTACCGTCTGTGATAGTATATTCTATACCTAAATTTTTTTGAATTAGCCTCAGAAAATATTAGCTATGCCGTTTGAAAACAAGTAAATACGATAACAAATAAAGCCAAGTAAATACGATAACAAATAAAGCAGAGAACATTATATTTGTATTACAATCCACTATTACAACATCATAGGATTATAATCTACCATTACAATAGCAGAGAACATAGAAGAAAACATTATATTTCCATTACAATTCGAACAACAGAGAAGAAAGAAAATAGAAGAATCCGAATCAAATACTACAAACAATAGAGCAACAAAAGAACAACAAAGAAGCTCATCCCTGATGAGCTCGGGTAGACCTTCTTAGTGGCCGCCTCACTGTAAACTTCTAGGTAGCAATGGAGGCTACGATGGAGGCCTAAACCTTACAGAATAAAATATTAGAAGAAACAATGGAGGGAGGAAGCTTAAGACGCATTTGAAGGGAGGGGGTAGATAGGTTCGGGTGAGTATTTATAGAGGAGGGAGAGCTACGATCCGTGGGGTGTGAGTTGGTCGATTTCTATTAGCTGGAATTGAGTTGATGAGGATTGAAGGGCCCAGTGGCCAGAGAACAAATTATCACAGACGGTTCTTGGTAAGAACCGTCTGTGATATTGGCTATATATATACCGATACAATATAAACAACTAGTCTCAAAATATGATATAACAAAGTTCTGTATGACTTATATATACTCATTTGAAAGGTTTCGATGAAATCTACAACTTGCAGTTGAGACGAACCCCAAATTTCGAAGGGAAGATCAAAAATTTTGGCAAAAACAGAAATAAAAAACTTGCGATTCGAATTTGAGGCTAAAGATGACCGATTTTGGGGGTCTTCGAGGGCGACTAGCGCAAGCAGGTCTTTTTTTTATCAGATTCGTTGTTAGCTTTCCAACGAGTACAAGAACGTCGAAAACGGACACCGTATGTAAAAGTTATGCCCATTTTACTGAAGGTGTGTCGGAATGGAATCCTACTCGGCATCAGGCGGGAGATTATGAAATTTAGAAGGATTAGAAGGCGGAAAACATATCACAGACGGTTCTTATCAAGAATCATCTGTGATTGCATTTAATACAAGCGGTTTTTATGAACCGTCTGTAAGACTGTAATGAGGTGTCTAATATAAACTTTTTTGTAGTAGTGTCACAAGAGTTGATACTATTTCCTTAGCTCACTTTGAATGTATGTGTATGAGGATGTATCAAGTGAGAACTTATGGAAACTAACAGGACAAGTCTTCTATAATTATCAAAATATATGTGGATGTAGGTGGAGGTATTCTACATGACCCTACAAAATTCCAATGGTCATGTAATTATCCTTCCCATTATTCCCTGGCAAAAAAATCCTTCCCAATATCTGCATGCACAAATAGTTTAATAATTTTGTAAAACTTGCACTCGGTTAGTACTCATCGAGATTAGTTAGTTCTCACTATAGATACGTGTGCCCTCCGTTTATACTAGTAAACCAACTTTACTTATTACGCCTTGCAACGAAAAAAAAATCTTTACTCACGCACACTTGGCCTTGAGAAACTAAAAGGGGAAGCTTCTATCAATGCATGTCATTTTGGTAAGAACATTATGCTATCTCTCAACTCTCACGTTGACTATGGGTTTTTCATATTGGCTATGGTGAATTATTTTTTGCTGTAGCGATAGTTTTTGACTTATATTAAATAGTAATAGTCGAAAGAAATAGTTTTTAGGAGAAATAGGTGGGTAGTGGAAAAAGTGATAAAAGATACGTACACAGGACGAGAGCGAGAGAAGTGAGATGTGTGATACATCCATAACCCTCTGCTTTATCTCCAAAGCCAAACGGAGTATAAAAAAAAGTAAAGAAACTGTTTCAAAAAGTTAGATGTTTATATTGACTTCTAACTTCTTTAAACAAAAATCAACATAAACATATCCTTTATACGAGTAAATTAAATTAACAATATATGTCGATAACCTACACTGCAACTAGGCGGTTGATCGAGTGATATGTCCTACACGCAACAATGAAGCTCACGAGCGGTCCACCGTACCATTACTTGTCACTATTGTTGGACAGTTGACCTGTATCCTAACAAACGGTATTAGGTGACGTCGCATCATAGCACAATGACATTATGGATGCCATATCGCTAGCCAGAAATCCCGCTCAACCGCGTGATCGATCTTAGAAAAAAAATCTGAAGTATAAACAAAAAATACATACAATATAGTATATTGTATGTATTTTTCACGATGTTGACCCTCGATCTAGACCTGGGTGTGATTGGATTTTACTACTCCCTCCATCCACAAATATATAACTTTTTTTTAGATCTTCAATATAAGACCTTAACTACAATTTATTATCACAATATACTAGTAAAAAATAAAAATATATATTATAAAATAATTTTACAAAATAAATCTAATAGTATTATTTTTATATAATCAATCTATATACTTTAACATATATTAATAGTCCAAGATTAAAAAACTTGATCATACGGAAGTCACGGTAATTTACATTTGTAGACAGAGAAATTAGATACTAACGCAACAGTACCATATATATTGCCTACAGTTACCGGTATTAAGATCGACAGTTGTATCTAGGACACCAATACAGTTGCGGTTTACATCGATCTGGACGCACCTATATGCATATGCAGGCATACTCCGGCCACAGCGGACGAGCAGAAGCCACGTGGAGAACGGCCGGCCCCAAAGAGGTCACAAGGATTTAATCCTGCATGGGACCGATTATTTTCTGGGTTTCTTCAGATCGGTAGGACCCAAGTGTTCTTGCATTTATCGCAGTAATGCTTCGTAGTTATCACACGTTTTTGCTACGAAGATCTGATAGACTTGCACCGTTATCACATGCTTTGAGCTGCATATATCCGACCGTACATGCATTTAGATCCGACGGCTTTGCTATGATATACAGGACCTAGGACTTAGTGAGATTGCAGCGATGATGATGTTGGACTCTTGTACCTTGTTAGGTTTAATCTCGCGTTATTGTACTGGTAAAGAAAAATACACCAAGACTCTCGATTTAATTGGTCCTATTGTCAAAAGTAATAACCGATCGATCGATGCAAGACCAATTTTTGAAAAGAAAAGGCCGCAATGTGAAACACGCCGGTTCGAATTCGGACAGTAGGCCTTCCAAGTTCCAACTCACCACAAGGCAAGAACCATCCAGAGTCTTACGAGTTTAAACCTTTGGCGCTTGTCAACATTTCGTATTCAATCTTAGATTCTGTTTGTATTGATTTTGTTTTTACTTGAAAAGGCCATAAATCAATATAAACACCTAATTTCTCTACTCCTCTCGCTCCTGTTTCGCGCATGCATATCTTTTTATTGTTTGCACCACTCATCCGCTCCTTCTAAAAAGCCATTTCTTTCATCGCTACTATTTATTTTTAACAAAAAGCTATCAGCTGCAACCAAAAGATATTAGTAGAAACCAATATAAACGCCCCTAAAAATCAAGAATAGTCTAATGTTCACATCCAGTTAAATTGGGGGAAATTAATAAATATGCATATATGTATGTGAAGGATCATGTGAGAAGGTCTATGGTTATATTATGATAAACTATTACCATTTAGAGAAGTGAAAATTTGTAAATTTGTAAATATGCAAATTTACATTTTTTTGGATTTCCTGGAGGCCTAGCAGTCTGACCGGACAGAGGAGGTGGTCAGACCGGCCCCCTCTAGTGATTTGACTAGCCGCCACCAGCAATTAGACAGGCTAGAGGCAGTGATTTGAGCGGCCAGCTGTGCTAATTCAGTTGGAATTTGGAATTTGGGTATTTGGTCATGGGATGATTTGGTTTAACCTAATTTGTGCATATGTGTTGCATGATGTATGTTTCTGCTAACGTGGTTAAGTTATGAAGAAATTGTACTCAAAAATGATTTCTTGATCTTTGAATGTGCAGAGAGTCAATCATGGTCAACACATGAGGATCGGGCTATGCTCATAGAGGAGCCGAGGCCCAAAACGATCAAAAATACCGGGTGAGAAGACTGAGCTCAAGCATAGCACTAGAAAGACAGAAAATATTGAAGGAAAGTTCAAGCGACGGGTTGCACCATATAGCTTGGTCGATTTAAGTGAAGCGCAATCCGATGGAATCAGAATAGGAGAGACTTGTCAATACGTGGCAAACCAGTGGTACATCTATATATGGTAAGTATGATGATTGCTTGAAAGAAAAGATAAAGACCGGGTCAAGAAAGGATATTTTAGTAAATTGATCAAACACCAAAAACCATCTTAGATCAAAACTATATCACTTGAAAAAGCGATTTAGGTCAAGGAGAAACTGAGAAGATCAAGTTAGATCAAAAGCCTTTAAAAAACGTACACAAGTATAGTATGTGAGTAAAACCTATGTTATGCAGAGTTAACAAGTTTTCCCCATTTTATGCTAAATGGATAGTATCTATTAGAGTTAGATAGAGCTAGTTGCCTTACCTATTTAATGGATTAAGATGGAGATTTGCTAGTTAACAATCCAACTATCCTAGCTTTGTGCATTGAAGCCAAGTGTTCTAGGGTTAGGATTTGAGAAGGGTGAGTGTTGTGGTGTGCTCTCTTGTCCTCTAAGTGGAGTAGCTATAAAGTATTTATCATCAAGTAGTAATACATCAATTTTACTCATCTTTCATGAATATCTCTTGTTTTGGTTGATATGCTCTTAATTTTATTGATTTTGATCTCTCTCTTCCCTTCTTGATCTTGTCATGTGCCAAGAACATGTAAGTATTGGAGATGACTCATAGAGATTAATACCCATCCATTTAGGCATCAGGTTTTGCAAGCTCTTTAAGTCGCCCAGCTTTGCTTAGATTTGACCTTTCTTGGGAGATGCTTTGATTGAGGTGTTTTTGCCTCAAATCTTTGGGAGTTATTACTTGCTGTGATATGTAGAAATATATCTAGAGTTATCTTGGTCATCCTCCACCCACGAGCAAGTTATATTCATTATTTTCCCTATTTTACCCGATTTTAGCATAATCTTCCTTCAAATGGAAAAAGATCGAAACTTTGACAATAGTTTTCTTGATCGTTGATTGAAATAGGTTTCTGATATCCTAGAGAAAGTGCATGCCAAATTTCAAGTGATTTGAAGCCTCGGTTTGAGAGTTGGCTCATTTTGTGGTTTGAACCTGGTTTTGTTACAATAGAGTTTTAGAAGCCAAAAGCTCTCAATCTTCTTATGATCTCGTAGGATCTCTTATTGTCTTAGGTTACTAAGGTTGGATCTTGCTTTGGTTCAAATTTCAAGTCATTTGGACCTTTTGTTGTGAAAGTTATGTAATTTTTAGTTTTGTTCGGGCTATATTTTCTGTGCTGATCAGAGAGAAAGGTGGTATTGCATATTACATGGTGGTAGTACCGTACCTTACATGGTGGTAGTACCGCTCTGAGGTGTCAAGTCCCATTTAGCTCAATTTTTCTTAGGGATTTCTTTGGGGATGCTTACGCTCTAATCTTCGTAGCTTATCATAGCTATTAGAGTGAAAGACTCTTAAAATTTTGATATAAAAAATTTCAGAGAAACTGTTATCGATGTGGTTCATATTTACCCTCTTTAGTCATCATCTTCGATCATAAAGTATGTAATGAGAAGCAACTGATGGGCTAGTCTAGGGGTGGCAACGGAGGCGGGGGTTCGAGGGGAGGCCCCCGCGGCCCCGTCAGCTGGCCCCAACCCTGTTAGCCTTCCTGAGGGGACACGGCTCCCATCCTCAGTCCCTGCGTGAACCGATCCCCACGAGTCATCATCTTCGGTCATATTATTATTTTTATTTAGAAAAAAAATAATATAATTTTATTTATTAATTTATAATTATTTAGACATACTATTTTTTTACAAAAAAATATAGTTTTAAAATATATGTTTTAATATGTAGATTTAAATTTTAGTTTAAATATACAAAAATAATACAATCTCCTATACTTAAAAATTATAATATATTATTTAAAAAATATTTTAATTTTTATTAGATCTTCGTGGGGTCTTACAGGGGAGGACGACTCCATCCTCACCCTACTAGCTTGATAGGGCCCGCCCTTGTTCCCCTACAGGCGAAATTGCAACCCCATACTGGCGAGTCTCGTGTTGGTACCCCTCGACTTGGAAAAAGAATCCGTTACCTTGAGAGTTGAGCCGGTGAAATGGACGGTACAAAATAAGACAATGGAGAGTACAGTGGCAGGCTGGCAGCATTTTAATTAGCAGTGGCGTGCAGAGCAATCGGGTCTGGTCATGACTCAACGACGCTCCCATATCTGCGCTAGGAAGCAGGCGACTGATTAGAGAAGGCGTGTCACGTATCTGCGTTTGGTAACAGGCAACTGATTAGGGAAGGCGTGTCACGTATCTGCGTTTGGTAGCAAGCAACTGATTAGGGAAGGTGTGTCACAAAAAAAAATAGGTTAATTTTTTAGATTACAGTTTACAACTATAATTTTTAAATTTTAATTTATTTATAAGAGACAATATATAGAGAAAATAATAATATATAATTTTGATCAATATAGTTTATACTACGTTTTATCTTAGACTCCGTCTTAAAAGACACACTATTAACAATGAGTTACTATAGCAAATAGCATAAGTCATAAGCCACGAGTAATCTCTAACCCACCCAATATCTTCGATGTCATCTTCCCTTTTTTTATTGGATTTTTCCTTTCACTTATTTGCAAAGAATCTTTTTTACTTTGCAAGGGACAGAGAATCTTTTTGCAAAAAGGGACAGAGAATCTTTTTATTTTGCAAAGGACAGAGAATCTTTTTATTTTGCAAAGGACAGAGAATCCTGATTCACAACTTCCAAAAGGAGTTCTCTTTGTGCCATGCTCCCTCTCCATTTTCACGTTTGAAAATTCATAGCCCCTCGAAACTTCCTGGTAGAGTGGGTTGGTGGGAAAGTATCAGGAGTTGGTCAATTGTGAATATCAAATGGCCCAGTTTCATCCAACCCCCAAGCACATATTGATCTTGCAATTGGTACATTTTTTAATTGATCTGGATCATCTAACTGAAATTAGAAAAGGTTTCGATGCCATGCTAGACTAGCAATTATCGGGACGAAGCTTCATATTAAAATTCAAAATTTACTTCTTATTTTACCTTTTTTCTAAAAAGGATTTATCCTTCCATTGGAAGTGCACACCAAAGGCGACAGCTTACCCATATATATGTGTTATATATGTAGGTAAAAAGTTTTTTTTCTTGTTTTCCCTTTCTTTTCCCCTTTTTTGCCTATATTATCCAGGAATATTATTTATAACATTTATTTTTCAATATTGTGAATGTAATGTACCATGAGTTTCAGAAAAAAAAAGAGATAATACTGTTACGGGACATCATATCTGTCAATTTATTTCCTCAATCATGCACCCAGCTTGTCACCTCTTTCTGTCTACCGAAAGTTGACATCTGACAACGTCCCAAGATCAATTCAGAATTGCAATCTTGAAAAGTAGCATAAGATTTACATGTGGCAAGTTGTTGGGACCAAGAGTGGCACATTTTGTCTTCTCCTAAATTCAATAGGTGCCCCACATGATGGGGCGGTTTGTGGATCAAATCAGTCAGGTTAACATGAACATGGCCATAATCCTAGGGGAAATTCATCATCATATAATGTGGCTCAATTCTGCCTCTCTATATTATATTCTTGGCTGCTAGAATTTCCTAGAACCTGACTATTTGCCAAAAGTATGTGAAAGATATCAGGTGATGTGACCTTTGATAATTCATAAAGGCTCAACTAGAGAAAGGGTTAATTATTTTACATGGTTGCAAAACTATGTAGTGAAGTCATTTTCAATGATGGAAGCATGGATATGCTTTTTGGCCACCTTTTGATGAACATCACTTTTAGGCAGAAAAAAGAGAAGAATATACCATAGGAATGGTTCTGAAGGGCATGCATGCTTGATTTGGAAAACTTGATCGTTCTTGCTATGGTTTGTTGGCCATGTGTTTCACCATGCATGGAAGCTTCCATCGATTGCGAATGCAGAGGAGATCCTACTCTAAGCAACATATCTATAGGCATGCATTTCGCATTCGATGGAACCTTTGCAAGAGTTCTATGTGGTTTTGCTATACTAGTAGCGCAATTTAACACCTCTATTTAATGTCTCTATTTTCTTAGAAATACAATAAAACATCTCTATACAATACCACAAAGAATATAGAGATGTTTTAATAAAATGTTTCTTCATTCATAGCAATAATCCATAGAAAGACGCTTATGAGGCGTTTTAAAAACGTCTACAATAATACAGAAAATGTCTCTGTAAAGGGTTTGTATTATAGTGACGAGCTACAAAGCTTATCATAAACTTTTATAAACACCCATAACGTTGGCATAGGGTGATGGAATTATAGGTGTAAGACTCCACCTACTAGAATTCAAATCTTTGAGCTTATCTATTATATACATATGAGTATATTTTAGTAGGAATTTTATGAGGTTGCTGATTTATTTTTAACCTGTTTGTCTAGATGTATACTAAGAAGACATATTTATATATGTATACGTGTGGTGTGTATGTGTATACTTCTTTCTTGTCACCAAAAAAATCATTGGCATGCGATATGTTGCATCTCCTGGTCAAGACACCATAATACAGCTGAGCTGACCATGGCGTAGGAGATGATGTCACGTAGCGTTCATTTCATCGGTGAGAAAAACAAATGGTACTCTCCACGAAATGAGTTTGACGTGTATATCTAGAAGCATATTTTTAAGTAATATTTAATAGAATTAGACTATAGTTATTTCTATTAGATAGATATAGAACTACTATTTCTATTAGAGATAAATATAATATAATTTTATTAAATATTACTTTAAATAATGTAACTCCTAGGTATACATGTTAGACTTATATTGCGAAACGAAGGAAGTAAGTTTAATTATACATTTTTTAAATGATGTTTTTTATTATTAGGTCTCCAAAATATGACTTTTACCGTTACTTTTTGTAACTTTATCTTATTATATACTAATGAAACTATAATATTATAAAAGTATTTTTAACAACAATCTAGTGATATAATTTTTATGTGGTTAATCTATATAGTTTTAAACAAATTAGTACTTAAACTTTAGAGTTCGATGGCATGAATTCTAAGAGGTTATTTAGAAAAAGAAGGGAAGTAGTAGTTAACAAAAAGATGCTTTCCCTTGATATCTCGTTGCAGAAAATACAAATTAGCAAAGACAAGATAACAGAGCACCAGTAGTACGAGTATCATGCTATGCTTAGGGGGTGATCAGAATAGCAATAGTTTTTGGCTGAAAAAATACTGTAGCTAGCTGAAAAAACACTGTAACTGAGTTAGTGGATAGTGTAGTGAATAATGAAAAAAAGCTGAAACTAGAAGCTAAAACGAAAAAAAAAAAGCTAAACCGATCACCCCCTTAGCCGGCGATCCAGCTGAGAGAGCCGTACCTACTGCTTCAGCTTCTGGTTGGGGAAGCCTCCATTGACTTGATTACATGTAAGCCAATTTTTGAAGTACAACGGTAGATGCATACACGCACTTACGCATATATATGTCTCAACTTGCACTTGTGTGGGGGTGTATTTATTAGCATTTATCTAACTAGAGCGGTGGTCTACACCTCATAAAATATGAACACGCACTTTGACTACTGAACATATCCACATATGCGAATACTCTCTCTTCTTGGCAACTAAACTAAGGGGATAAGTAGAAAATCTAGGAATCGAACTCAGGACTGATGAGTTCAAAACGCCCGAATCTTTTTTTCACATTCTTTTTTTGATAGAGTACAACAAAAAATCACTCTCACACACACACGTGATATCACACACACACACTCACGTGGTGCCTTCAATGTGAGCGCTTTTAGACAAAGCAAAGACTTGAAACCTTACGGAGCACGGGTACGTACTTTGATCACTGAATGCATCTATGCATATAAACAGTACCTTCAAAAATAAGATGCCCCGGGTTTAAGCTCAGGTAGGTCGGCTGCACGCTGGCTGCCTCACCTTCCGAGCAAAACTTGGCTCTCTTTTTTCAAATTCTTTTAAGTTGACTCAAAGCACATGCATCACCTTATTTTGCAGCGATCAAATACGCAATGGCAACTAGTCCGGAAAACATCGCGCATATAAAGATAGAAGAAATAATTAATTCTTATAATTAGGACGAATGAGCTATAATAATTCAGAATTCTAGTGGTGTATGCCTTGACAGTTATAAGGCGACTACTTGTTATCAAGATTATCAGAATCTCAATTCTAGTCATATCATCCTGCGTTTTTATAACCTAGATTGACTACTGGACTGTCTTATACTATGGTTGAGCTTTAATTTGGTAAAATCTTGATATTATTACAATTCTAACAAAAAATATAAAAAATATAGGTTCACGATGAAAATTTTCATATGATCGTACCTGATTCTAGTGATTTATTATAAATAATTACTTGCATATGCCCTTTTAGTTACAAAATTTTACTTTTTATGTCTTCATGTCCATTATAATTTGCATAAATAACAAATGATCTTTCCTTTGCACTGTATTTTTACAAACAAAAGTTTTAAAAGTATAGTTTTAAAAATATAGAAGTGTAAAAATACAAGGTAGATTTTTTTTAAAAAATGTTTCTTTGGTAGAATCGGATAGAATGTTAGATTCTGCATCAATCCTACAATTTGCGATATGGCTGAATAACCTTCGATCTAATTTAGGATCGTAATTCTGACAACTTTGCTTGTTATTATTTAGAGGTTAGAGCTGGTTTTATTGGATTGGCTATTCTTTCGAGCAGTATAACCTCAGTTATCTAGCTCATACCGGAAGAACTAAAGAAGAAGAAAAGCTTATCAAAGAACCAACATATGAGAAGTCACTCTTTTGTCTTGATCCTTCACACATAACCAATCTAAATCCTTGGGAACATTTGATTTTGAAAGAAGAGGTTTTATTATCCCCTGGCTTAATTACTATAAAAAACGAGAATAATCAACAGGAATTAAATAGGACAACATAATTTCTAAGCTAAAACTTTTTTTGCAAGGGAACAAACTCACTACTACAGAAACACTATTAGTAGATGCCAAATCACAGATCGTCTGTGTTGTTAGTGGAGTATCACAGATAGTTCTTACCGATGAACCGTCTATGATACTGAACTATCACAGATGGTTTTTAATAAAAAATCGTTTGTGATATTAAAAATAGTCTGTGATAATTTCATATCATCATTGGCAATTTTTAACAAAAACTTTCTATGGTACTGAAATATCACATGCAGTTTTTTATTCTATGTGATAATCTACCCACGCTAAATGACGCCGACCACATTTCCTGCCATCATGCACGTTCTGTACACGTGTCGGCACATGCGCTGGCGGCAAGGACCAAATCAAAACCAAGCCGAAATTGCCTTCTCGATTGCACTAACACCATCACGGCAGCGTACGGAATTTCAGAGTCGGGCCTGAGCCCATAGTCAAGGCCCACATGTAAACCAAGCCCAACACTTTAGTCCAATACAAGCCCGAGAGCCCATGGCCGTCTCAAGTCTCGAGTTGAAACCGGAGGCTGTGGCTCCCCCCACCCAAGGCGAACCCCCGAGGAGTGCCTCTGCTCCGGCTCCGGCACCGGCGGCTCCCCAGGTCACCGATCTCGCGCTGCGCCTGCCTCCTCGTCGCCTTCGCGGCGCTCCTCCTCGTCCTCTCCATTCGCCAGGTCGCCCGCGTCAACCTCCCCTGCCCGGACCCTTCCCACCAGGCCCGTTTCTTGATGCCCTCGCTTTACTTGTTCTTGGTCGTTTCTACGTATATTTCTTTGGTACGGTTTCCCCCTCCCGAATCCGTGCGATGGACATAGGTTTTTGACGCAATGTAGCTGTTGTTTGCCCAAATTTTTCTCTGAAAAGGTTTTGTAAGAAAAATGAAACCAAAATGGTGAGAAAATACACAAAATTCCCACGCAAGAAGAAATTGCTGAACAAGTTTGCTGAATAGTGCCATGGTTCACACAGCAAGGTGGAGTTCAAAATTAAGGGCCCGGTTGTTGACTTATCAACGAAGATCAGAAACCTTTTGGTTTGATCTGATATTTTGGTTTTAGTTATTACAACGAGCGATGAGAATGTTAAAGCATTAGTTCTGTTTGCAGTCGTTTTCATAATTCTATTTCTATATGAAAAGCATCTTCATGAATGTTGCTAGCAAGCAATTTAACATTATACTTTCTCGTAGTTGTTGGTATTTCCTATGCTACAAACTTAATTGCATGGAGTAGCTGTTGTTGATATGGAATTTGCATTAGAGATTCTCGACTATTTTGTTTTCGCAAATACGCAAGTTCATTCCATTAAGAGGGGAGAAAAATACAACATTCAATGTTGAGATGGGTTAAGAGCCAAGGTACAAGTGGCCAGAACCAGATAACACACTGTTTTGAGCAACACTACACAATTTACATTGAAAAAATTGATTTACAGAAAAAATCATTTAAATATACTTCTGTCTGGATCTGAAGTCTGAAACTCATTTATTTGAACTTGTTAAAATAATATGAGTGGCACCTTGATCTTCTCCATTGATCATAAGGAGTTATATACACACACCTATACATGGGCTACATTGGCCATATGGGCCTGCCTGCCATATACAATAGACCAGTAACTCTAACTCTATATTACAAGAATATATACTTTAACACCCCCTTCCAAACTCAAGGTAGGCCAGACATTGAGTTTGAGTAGATGAAGATGATGATGCGAGTCTGTCTTGATGAAGAAATCTACCACCTAAAGTCTAGGATGCCCGGATACGTCGATACGGATATGCGATACGCCGATACCACGATATGCCATTTCCACAAAAACACCGATACCGATACGACGATAATTGTATGCAGTGTTCTAAAAGACAGCATTAGGCGGCTGCCTAGGTGGACCTAGGCACTGGGTGGAGCCCCACCGCCCGCCTAGGCCAAAATCAGTAGGCTAGGCGGCTTTCGGCGGTCAAAAGTGGCCGTCGGTGGTCAAAGGCAGAGCCATCACCGCGCCAAATCCATCGGGACTGCATGCTACCACCTCCTCCAACTCGTCGGAATCCGCCATGCCGCCTTTGCTATGCCGGAATTCACCGCGTCGCGACTGAGGTTTGTTCCACCTCCTCCTCCCCCCTTCTTCGTCTCCTCGAGTCTCCTCCGTCGTCTTCCCTTTGACGGCCTCATGGCCTCCCCTCCCCTCCATGCCACGGATCTGTGGGAGAGACATGTGAGCCAGCGAGGGGAGGCGAGCGGGAGAGTAGGGTGACGGCAGAGGCCAGATAGGAGAAGGCGAGCGGGGGAGAGAGCAAAGGCGTGCGACCGTGCGGGGGAGATGGCCAAGGCAAGGCGTGCGGTCGTGCGGTTTGAACGGGAGAGAGAGAAGAGATAAGGGTGCGTGTGTGCGGTGAGAATGGAGAGAGAGAGAGAGAGAAAAAGAGATAAGGAGGGGGAGGTAAATGGGCCGGCGGGCAGGCTACATGCATAAATAGGCCCAAGGACTAAATAGGCTAGGAAGGCAGGCATGGGCAAATAAGAAAATGGACCAGAAATTGATACACCTCATTTTTGATTCGGCCGCACCGCATAGGCCCCCTAGGTGCTAGGCCCCACCTCGCCTAGCTTCTTCTTGAACATTGATTGTGTGTGTGTGTGTGTATAAAATAATAATAATATAGAGAAACATATATGAGATATGGTATGTCACATACAAATGGACATAAAAAGTGACACAATAACAAAGAAAATGAAAAAGCAAATGGGCTAGCTCATCCTGCAGACCCATCAATCCATAGCAAGCGACTTTGGGCATCTAGTCTACTGCTGCCCCAAACGTCTCCACAATTTTGCGCTTCTATTCCTGCCGACCGTAGCCATATATCTTGCCTGAGTTGCCTCCTAGCTGCTACTGCCCTCACCAGCTCCTGGCTATTGCTGGTTGCTTGGGAGTATACCACACTACCCAGTCAAGAGGGGGGAAGAGAACTAGTGGGGGGACTCACTGTGCATGAGGACTAAGGGTGCCACCATGCCGGCAGGGGGAGGGGTGCCATACACCACCATATATAGGGGGAGAGGAATGTTGGCATGGGAGCCTTAGGGAAGAGAGGAGCAGATACAGTGGTGTGGGGGCGAGATGGGAGCGAGTAGGGATTGCGGGATGGGAATAAACGATTCCAACATCTCCTTCTGAGTTAGTAGAGGTATTACGGTTGAGAGGTATCGAGGAAGTATCAGGCAAGTATCGGGAATTATTTTATTTTTTGAAAA
Source organism: Melocanna baccifera (assembly GCA_036346265.1). Lineage (NCBI taxonomy): Eukaryota > Viridiplantae > Streptophyta > Magnoliopsida > Poales > Poaceae > Melocanna > Melocanna baccifera. Next base: position 2,810,254 of record CM070710.1, read on the forward strand.
ATAGGAAATTCACCATCATGAGCAGGATATGTATCCGGCCATATTGGCCAGTACGCGTATCCGATACTGATACGCCAGTTTTCTAAAGTATCTGTGTAACGTAACTTAAAGTTCTGAAGGTACATACTGAAGAAGAATGGTGTTGCCTGACAATGTGAGCGATCTACACCAATATGCTTAGTCAGTTTATGCTTCACAGGATTATTAGCTATCTAAATGGATGCAGTGTCGTCACACAAGAGAGGCGTAGGAGCATCACAAGGAATGCCAAGATCAGCCAGCAAGCAACGAAGCCAGATAATCTCTGTAGTGGTAGTGGCAAGAGCATGAAGCTCGGCCTCAGCACTAGAACGGGAGACTGCAGTTTGTTTCTTGGACTTCCGTGCAACACGAGAGGACCCAAGAAAGAAGCAATAGCCAGTGACAAATTGCCGATCAACAGGATCACTCGCCCAAGTGAAGTCAGCGTAAGCATGAAACTAAAACTGACTCGAAGATGAGTAGAACAAATGGTGAACTATAATGCCACTTAGGTAGCACAACACAAGAAGCAGATGGCCATATTGAACAAAGATAAGAGCACTGACAAATTGGCTAAAACTGTGATTATGTGAACAACATGAGCAATATCTGGTCTGGTGACAGTGAGATAGATGAGACTGACAACAATGTGACAATATTTGGAGGGAGCATCAAGAGGAGTGTCATCTGTGGAATGAAGCTGAGCATGTAGCTCCATGGGAGTAGTGGCTGGTCTGGTATTTGTGAGACCTAACTGAGCAATGAAATCCTCAATATAATGATGCTGGGAAATATAGTAACCATCAGTTGTGCAAGTGACCTCAATCCCCAAGAAATGCTTGAGTGGCCCCAAATCAGACATCATAAATAGCTCACTGAGTTTCCCTTCCATGAAAACAATGTACTCCATGTCATCCCTTGTAATGAGCTCAGAGCATCCAGGCAATGGCGACAACGATGGATCCGGGTGGTCGATGATGAAGCAAAGCCGGAACAACGACGACGACAACAGGATGATGGATCAAGCGGGCGGCGATGAAGCAGAGCAGAGGCATCAGATCCAAATGAGTCGGCGATGGAGCCAATCAATGGTAGAGGTGTGGGGAAGTGAACCACGGGAGAGGGAGGAAGAGAGGTAGCATGCCAGTGACGGCTCATCGGAGGGTCATCGACGACATCAAGGATGACAGTGGCCAGACCAAGTCAGTCCCTAACCCTAACTCTTGGCTTTGATACCATGTTAAAATATTGTGAACGACACCTTGTACTTCTCTATTGATCATGAGGAGCTATATACACACCCATACATAGGCCATATGGGCCTGCCTGCCATATACAATAGACCGGTAACTCTTAACTCTATATTACAAGAATATATACTTTAACAGAACTCACCTCAAAATTATTTTCTACAGGTAGTTCACATCCTGAAATCTGATTTGAGGCTTGCTAACAATGGTCTTCCCAGTGATATCCAAAGATTGAGATGCCAATGCCTTTACCAAGCTCTGTGTTTTTCAGATCCAGTTGAGAACCTTGGAAAGGCATGATCACTCTCTAAATAACCTGAACCTTTCTTTAACCCAAGATCTGTGTTACAGACCTTCAATTTGCATTTGGAGATTTATGGCACTTTCTAAACTAGGTTCTGAGCCAACGTAACACTTACACAGAAAAGCTTGTGGAGCATCTAAGATCACGTGGAAAATTTATTGCTCTTCATCGACGATATGAGAAAGATATGCTAGCATTCACGGGCTGCACTTTGTTCTCAGTGAATTGGAAGCGGACGAGTTGAGAATTATGAGGTATGAACAATCAAAGCAACTCAATACGGTTTTATATCTACATGCAGGTTATATTAATTTTCTTTCTGCATCTCAACAGAGAGAGAACAAGCCATTGGAATTTAAGGACATAAACTCCACTGAATAGAGATCTGGCGGTAATTGTCCACTGACTCCCAAAGAGGTGGGGATTTTTCTGCGGGTGATGGGCTATCCGGAATCCACATGGATATACCTTGCAGCTGGTGAAATTTATGGAAAACTGAGATCGTACTTCCCAAACTTGATTAGCAAGGTTGTTACAAATTTTACTTTTTTTATTCTACTCAGCAACCATTGTGCAGCTATTCCACTAAACCATATGTACTTTTGCAAGAGATGTTGAGACAAAAGAAGAGCTTGAGAAGATTGACAGGCACGCTTCTCAAGTTGCAGCCCTCGATTACATAATTTCAGTTGAAAGTGATGTGTTTGTTCCATCACACTCTGGCAATATGGCAAGAGCTGTCCAGGGCCACCGTCGATTTCTCAGTCATCGTAAGACTATCACTCCTGATAGGTAACATGAGAGTTTTCTCAATATTTTCTATTTATCTGATCTTGTTTTTTCCGAGATTATTGATTTCTTTTCTTCCTTTCTTTTTCTATAATTTGCTATAGAAATAATTTTCTTCCAAAACTAGGCTTTCATGTAAAAGGTAGCAATCATCCCGAAAATATTTGGTAGGTTCTATATATCATCTAATAGTACTTACTAGAATAAAGTATCTGATGGGCTGCTTTTTGTGTGCGTACACTTCTGCATGTTTAGATGAAATTACACTGTCCTTTTAACTCACCAGCATTCTTGATAATTGATGTCTGACAATCTTGGACGGGTGGCTACTGTTTAGTTCTTTTTCTACTTGCGGAGTATATTCTTGTTCCATTTAATCTGCAGACGAGGATTGGTGGAACTCTTTGATTTACTAGAAAAAGGGGAGCTTATGGAAGGTCCAAAGCTGTCCTCACTTGTTACTAAGATGCATAAATACATGTATTATTTGTTAGTTTGGAGGTACAATACTGTTGATTAAACATGTACTAAGTAAGTCATTTTGCTACCAATCATTTGTCTCTCCAATTATTGTTCTGGCAAACTACAGCAAAATTAGTTGAAGTATGAAATTACCATACTGACGTAAGTACGTAACTACATGTCAGATGGGGCAAGTTTTATATGAGACGTAGGCAACAACGACAGGTAGCTGCCACATGTTTAGGCAACCGGGACAGCTAGCTGCCGCATATTTCTTTATTTCTTTATATAGTATTATTAGTTGGAAAGATGAGTTTGAGTTCAATTAGGAGATAAAAGTTATATTAGGAAATAAGAGATTTGAGTTAGATGCTATTGTTAGGAGTGCTGTCTATTTAAAGGACAGGACGTATTGCTACTGAATGAAGCTGAAAATTATCTACCTCTTCCTCCTTTTGCCTGGTCTTCTCCCTGCCTCTTGTGCATACCTTCCTCCCTGCACTATCTTCCTCCTCTAAATCGAACACCAGCATAGCTCCAACCAGAAACTATCGCCAAAGCCACCTGTAGTTCACTCCTACGATCTACGATCATGATAACTTGGTATCAAAGCTCATGGCAGCCGATTGAGCCACCATGGATGCGATCCATGGGCAGATTGCATTTTGACCGCAACTATGATGATGCAGATGAATGAGATGAAGGTGCACTTCAACCGACAAGATGGCCAATTGGGAGAACTTGGCGATCGCCTCCGCTTTGGAAAGGCGACCAGTAGGAGATGGCCTGCTGCCAACCCCTACTAGATCAGTAGTGGCGACCTTGCAAGAAGCAGAATGACCACCTCGCTTCATCGGTTGGAGTTTTCGACATATGAAGGGAAAGAAGACCCCCTCGGATGGCTGCGAAGGTGTGAGCGATTTTTTCGAGGGCAGAAGACGCTGAAAAGCAAGAAAGTGTGGCTTGCATCGCACCATCTCGTTGGTGTGGCACAACAATGGTATTTCCAATTGGAGCAAGACGAGGGCGAACCCAATTGGCGTCACTTCAAAGAGTATGTCAATTTGCAATTTGGGCCCTCCATTCATCACAATCCTATGGGCGAGCTCAAAGAATTGACTCCGAGAGTATCAAGAGAAGTTCCTAGCCATTCTCTGTCGGGCTGATCATCTCCAACCGAGGCAGCATGTTCAATTGTTCACACTTGGATTCTGGGAGCCCATCCAGACCGACGTCGAACTACAGAACCATGCTAGTCTTCAGATGGCCATGGCGCTTGCTAGGGCATATGACGTCGTGCTCAGGTCACAGGCCAAGTTCTAATCTAGCGACCTATACGTTTGGCTGTGACACCGTCTTATACTACACAAATTGCATCCATGGTCCAGCCCGTCCCGCCCACCCTACCAGCACTGGCAGCCAACCTGCCATCCTCTAGAGAGACCACTGGCGCAGCATGCCCACATCGCACTATGCGTCACCGCTATTTAACACCTAAAGAGATGGAGCAGTGAATAGCAGCTGGCTTGTGTTACAACTGTGAGGAGAAGTTCACTCCCAATCATTGTTGTAAATGGTTGTTCTTGTTCTCTCCTAAAGACACCATGACGCCGAGGACAACCACGACATTGATGATGAATTGGGTGATCCAGGAATTTCTTTATACTCCCTAACCAAAATTAAATCATAGGCCGGCCAGACCATTCAACTCTGCATAATGGTCGGCAACATATCTCTGTTGGCTCTGCCGGACTCTGGGTTGACATATAATTTTATTACTACATCTGCTGCCCACCATGCAGGCATGGATTTTCAATTCCGTCTTGGCTTGCATGTGATGGTGGCCAATGGAAATCGAGTACCCAGTAATGGTGTATGCAAAGCTCTTCCATCATAGATCAACCAGGATCACTTTACTGTGGACTGCTACTCTCTTCCCTTGGATGGCTTCGACATGGTGTTGGGCACTCAATGGCTCTGCAATCTTGGCCGATCCTTTGGGATTTTGGCAACCTGTCAATGGCTTTTTGGCGTGCTGATCACAAGGTCCAATGACATGGTTTGGGTATATACTAGGAACCTCATCAAGCTTTTGCCATTACTGGGGTAAGTTGATGGAGGCACTATTGAGTGAATTTGATGATGTTTTCTCTTTACCAAAAGGGCTTCCACCAGCCACATCTTTTGCTCGGGACGGCTTTAGTTTCAATTTGGCCATATCGATATCCACAACTCCTCAAGGGCAAACTTGAATGCCAATGTGGTGAGATGTTACAGCAAGGCATCATTCGACCAAGTACCTCGGCATATTCTTTACCAGCATTGCTTGTCAAGAAGAGTGTGACACATGGCACTTTTGCGTCAATTATCGTGCTCTCAACGACAAGACCATCAAGGACAAGTTTCCTATGCAAGTAGTCGACAAACTACTCGATGAGTTATGCGGCACCAAATTCTTTACCAAGTTCGACCTTCGGTCTAGCTATCATCAAGTGTGCATGCACCCTCCAGATATTGTGAAGATAGCATTTCGCACACATGAAGGCCTCTTTGAATTTCTCGTCATGCCATTTGGCCTAACAAGTGCACTAGTAACGTTTCAAACATTAATGAATGACATTCTCTGACATTATTTACGCCTCTTTGTGCTTGTGTTTTTTTATGATATTTTGATATACAGTAGTTCGTTGGTAGAGCATCCACGGCATGTCCGTGCAGTTCTTCGTCTGCTTCAACAACACCGATTATTTCTCAAAAGATCCAAGTGTTTTTATGAAACAAAGGTGGCTTATTTGGGACATGTAATTACCGCCAATGATGTCTCTATGGATGAAGCAAAGTTCAACCAGTGCATGTGTGGCCGAACCAAATTCAGCTCGAGCTATCTGTGGTTTCCTTGGCTTGGCAAGCTATTACGGTAAATTTATTCATGGGTTTGGCTCTATTGCCGAGCCTCTTACGCGTCTTCTCAAAAAGGAAGCATTTTCATGGACAAAGGAGGCCGTCCATGCTTTCAAGACTTTGCAAGACGCATTAACCACATCACCAGTTCTCCAACTCCCTAATTTTTGTGCTAACTTTATTGTTGAGTGTGATGCTTCTAGATCAAGCATTGAGGCGGTACTCCATCAAGACAAAGGACCTATTGCTTATTTCAGCCGTATCATGGCACCAAGACATGCACACCTCGTAGCTTATGAGCATGAACTCATCAGATTGGTGCAATGCGTTTGCCATTGGTGGCCTTATCTGTGGGGACACTGATTTGTGGTTCTGTAAAGACCACTATAGCCTTAAGTTCTTGCTTGAACAACGTGTCAATGATTCCACAGCATCATTGCATCAACAAGTTATTTGGCTATGACTTCCGTCATGAATTCAAGCTGGGATGTTTGAATATCGTTGTAGATGCTTTGTCTCACCATGATGCTACAGATGGCGTGGCCTATGCTCTTTCCATGCCGAACTTCACCCTTTTTGAGGATTTGCATCGAGAGGCTAATGGTGGTACAGATTTGGTAGCACTATGTGCACAAATTTTTGATGGGATTTTGGGGGATCCATGGTAGGTTCTGGATGGCCTCGTCCTTCATCATAATCATGTCCATGTCCCTCATTCATCTCCATCACTCTAGCTGATCTTCGTAGATGCTCACTCAACCAGCCATGAGGGTGTTTAGAAGACTTTACACCGTCATCGTGCTAATTTCCATATACCACACGACCGCAAGTTGGTGGAAGACTTTGTATACGCTCATGCCCCATATGTCAGCACAACAAGTCCAAACAATTACATCCAACAGGCCTTCTACAGCCATCGGAGGTACCATCTCACATTTGGGAAGATATTGCTATGGATTTTATGGAAGGGTTGCCCCGTGTTAGTGGGAAATCAATAATTCTTACAATGGTTGACCGCTTTTCTAAATACGCGCATTTTATATGATTGGCCCATTCATATACAACAAGTTCCATGGCCCGAGTTTTCTTCGACAAGGTGGTGTGATTACATGGGGTTCCTTGTTCTATTGTAAGTGATCGTGACCCAGTTTTTACAAGAAATTTTTGGTCATACCTTTTTGTTTCTCTGGCACCAAACTCCATCTTAGCTCGGCCTTCCATCCTTAGTCCGATGGCCAGACAGAAGTGACAAACAAGATCATTGTTATGTACCTCCATTATCTTACTAGTGATCGGCCTCGCCAATGGGTTTGTTGGATGCCATGGGCTGCATATTGTTACAATACTTCTTTCCAAACTTCTCCCCGTGAGACGCCATTCAAGGTAGTGTATGGAAGAGACCCTCCAATACTTTGGCCATCTACTACTAAGGCTACTCGTCTACAAGCCTTTGATTAGCTTCTCTAGGAGCATGACCAGTTATTTGCCGATGTCTGCGAGCACCTACTTCTTGCCTAGCAGCACCACAAGAAACATTACGACACCAAGCATAGGGCGCTACAGTTTGGTATTGACCAATCGGTCTAGCTTCGTCTCCACCACAAGCAAGCTTTATCTTTGGTGGACCATGCTAACGTAAGCTGGCTCCTTGTTACTACAGACCCTATCAAGTTTTAGAATAACTGGGTGATGTAGTGTATCGATTACAGTTACCACATTAGGCTCGTATCCATGATGTTTTTCATGTTAGCTTGTTGAAATCATACCATGGCGAACCACTTGTAACACCATCATCTTTACTGAGCTTTAGAATGGTCGTGTTGCACCTATACCTTGTCATGTCATTCATGCATGCGTCAGCAGGGGAATACGTGAGGTACTAGTACAATGGAATGGATTGTCCAACTCCGAGGCCACATGGGAACCAGTGGAACAGTTTCAGTGTCAATATCTTTCCTTCCAGCTTAAGGATGAGCTGTTTGCCAAGGAGAGGAGAGATGTCAGATGGGGCAAGTTTTATACAAGATGTAGGCAAAGGACAGATAGCTGCCGCATGTTTGGGCAACCAGGACAGCTAGCTACCACATCTTTCTTTATTTCTTTATATAGTATTATTAGTTGGAAAGATGAGTTTGAATTCAATTATGAGATAAAGTTATATTAGGACATAAGAGCTTAAGTAATGCCATGTGGAACATGTCATGAATTTTAGCACGCGCGGGCAACTAAAGGCGATGTGCGACCAAACTGATGCGCTCAGTGAGCAAATAGGGACCATAAAACTTAGGGTCCAATTTGGATGATAGATGACCCTTGATGGATGCGGCAGGATGGTGATGCAAACGCAGCTAGACCCATTGACCGACTGTAAACTCCACTTGCCAATGTCGTTTATCATAGTGTTGCTTCATCACCGATTGTGCCTGCACCAGATGCTCCCACACCTCGACCAAAAACTCATCTTGGGCTAGCAGCTGCTGTTTGACCGCAACCACTGATGTGGCATGATGGTCTGCCGACAACAATGGAGGAGGGTCTCGCCCATAAACGACTCGGAAAGGAGTTGTTCGGAGAGATGTATGATATGATGAATTATAAAAATACTCAGCCCACGGCAACCATTGAACCCACTATCTTGGCCGATCCCCACAAACACCGAAGGTACGTTGTAATAATCCGATTCACCACTTCCGACTGGCCATCCGATTGAGGGTGGAATGCTGAACTCATATGCAACTGAACTCCAGTTAGTCAGAATAGCTCTGTCCAAAAATTACTTGTGAAAATAGGATCACGGTCACTCATGATTGAAGATGGAATGCCATGAAGCCGTACAATGTTAGCAAAGAAGGCACTAGTGACTGAACTTGCGGTGTAAGGGTGAGATAAAGGAATGAAATGAGCATACTTTGAAAAGCAATCAACAACCGTCAAAACCACATACTTGCCATGTACCTTCGAAACCCTTCCACAAAATCCATTGAAATATCAGTCCACACTGTCCGAGGTACCTCTAATGGTTGTAGTAAACCGACTGGATGTAGATGGTCCGTCTTATTTCGTTGACACACCGAGCAATTTTGTATGAACTCCTGCACTATTTTGGATAGCCCAATCACATGAACATAAGCACGACAGCGATGCATCGTCTTTTGCACCCCCTCATGTATAGCGTCGTGAACGTTAGCCAGGACCATCTGCATAATTGACGATGATGCCGGAATAAAGATACAACCTCGGTGAACGAGAAGGCCATCCGAGACTTACCATCTAGGATCTTCCTATCCGGCCAACTTCCTCCCCTCCCTGTTGCAATCGGCTGATGGCATCATCATGTTGTCCCTACCGCTGCTTGATCTCTAAGATGTGCTTCATCATGATTCCAATCATCTTGCCAATGTCCTCAATAGACTTGGGTTCATCCATGGAAGAAGTGGTGGCTAAGGGTTCTGATACCAAGTTGATGTGGGCTAATTTTTGAGGTAGCTTCCAATGGCAGAAGCAATTGGAATTGGGCGTATGATCGGGAGAGAAGGGGGTAGTGGAACAGAGGTAGCTCACCCTCTAGCCACTAGCCGAGATTCTTGTCGGCTAGAGCTAAAGGCTCGAGACTCAGTTAGGGTAGATTAACTTCTTTATTGCCTAAATTGAATATAGCCATAGCCTACATATATATAGGATTTTCGTAACATGGAAATATCATAGATAGATAGCCGATTCTGATAAGCACAACCGACAACTGACTACTTAGCCTAATTGACTCAGACTCTAGTTTCCTAAAAACAATTGCCCAGTCCGAACTGCATCCATGCCAGTCTACCCGGTCTAAACTGCATCCAAGCTAGTCCGCTCGGTCCGAACTGCATCCGAGCCAGTTCGTCAGGTCTGAACTGCCTATTGCCCTTTAGCCAGTCAGGGTGTATTGTCGCCTGCGTCGGATCCTGATGCCCCCTGATCCTTAGCCCATGACTCACGGCGTCTTCTTTTCATGTAGCATCTTTCCCAATAAGAGTCCACAACAAGATTGAGTTGGATGCTATTGTTAGGAGTGTTGTCTATTTAAAGGATAGGGCATATTGCTATTGAATGAAGCTGAGAATTATCTACCTCTTCCTCCTTTTGCCTAGTCTTCTCCCTGCCTCTTGTGTCATGAACCTTAGTTCATCAGGGTAAACACCGCTGGGAGGAAGGCCGGTGGCTGCTTGGTGGAATGAGAGATGTGACTATAGACTGGAATGATAGAACTTGGGGAAGAGACTAGATTAATTCATCTTCATTGCTTCATTGCTTGATTGATAACAAATACATGCTAGCCCTTTTATAGAAATAGCAGCGCTCGACTTGACCTCCAAGAAACAATTTCCATCTCTAAGGAAACATATCTCTAATAAATATAATATATCTATAAAGTAGTAAACTCATCTAATAAGAAAACTAAATATTCTTATCTCTATCTTTACTAATTTGACCCCAACATGCGTGTCTACTACAGTACCCGCATGTTGCTATAGTGCTCGGGTATTGTTCACGTGTGTGAACAGTATTTGGCATGTGACAACTTCTCCTTCCTTCGGTGATAGCTCGTCTTTGAATTGTGGTGGCGGCCATGGCTACTACCTTAGGAGACCCTAAGTTGATGAGATACTGTGACATTTATTAGTGATTTTGAAGGCCGTGGCCTCCATGTATAGGTGTAACAATATTGATGACATCTACGATCACCAAGGTAGACGCAGTGGCAACCATGGTAACATTATAGTAGGCTTCCATGATGCGGTTGCTGCGATAGGCTTCGGCAGGCCATGCCGGCCTTAGACAACACCATGATAGGACATGGCATGGTCGCGTCAGCGACATGGTTGCCGCGACAGTCTCTAGTAGCAACACGGCTGTCGCTGCAGGGCATGGCACTGTTGCTGCAGCGTCAGCAGAACCGCGGCTGCCACGGTATGTTCTAGCGACGTCGTGGTAGTTGTTGGGAACAACACCGTTGCCACCTCTTGTTGCGTTTTCTTATAATTCACGATCTTCTCTAAGATGGTATGTATGTTGAGAAAGATATCTGTCATTTTCTTATCGATGTTGGCCATCTTGTTGGCGTTAGCCTTTATTGTGGCCAACGACTTAGCAGCAGGAACCATGGTAGTAGAAGTCATGGGAAGAGATCGACTGCTCTGATACTAAATGCCATGAACCTTAGTTCATCGGGGTAAACACTGCCGGGAGGAAGGCCATGCGGTGTCGGCTTGGTGGGATAAGAGATTTGACTATAGACTGGGATGATAGAACTTGGGGAAGTGACTAGATTAATTTATCTTCATTGCTTCAATGCTTGATTGATAATAGATACATGCTAACCTTTTTATAGGAATAGCTCGACTTGACTTTCAAGAAACAATCTTCATCTCTAAAAAAATATATCTCTAATAAATAGTATATATCTATAAAGTAGTAAATCCATCTAATACGAAAACTAACTATTCTTATCTCTATCCTTACTAATTTGACCTTAACATGTGCATCTGCTACATTACTCGCGTGTTGCTATAGTGCTTAGGCACTGTTCACATGTGTAAACAGTATTTGGCACGCGACATGCGCATACCTTCCTCCCTGCACTATCTTCCTCTAGATCGAACACCAGCATAACTCCAACCAGAAACTACTGGCCAAAGCCACCTGTAGTTCACTCCTACGATCTACGTTCAGGCACCGCCGTGACACTACAGGTGAAGATAAGAAAGCACCAGGGTGCAAAAGCATTACCAATATATGTGTGCATAAGTGCACCCACTTCCTTAATTATCATGCAACTTTAACTTTTGAAAAATTAACTTCTTAAGAGTATTTTTTTTTTAAATATTGGAGGGGAAACCGCTATCTACACTAGAGTGAACTTATTTGTTCCAGCTCGCTTTTGAATATTAATTTTTAGCCATAGCTGCAGTCAACTTCTGTAAATCAAATGTGTTTTGTCATTGAGCTCTTCATCTTAGGTTTTTCATGAAGTCCTTTTGTATACATGTCATATTGTTTGTTCTTCTAGCTGAATGCCCATGTTTTTGCTACAGATAAAAAAAAAATCATATTATCCTAGCACGTCTAGTCAGCATTGTCAGGATTGGCTTACCCGGTCAACGCTATCGGCTTTACCTCTGCGCTCTATCGCATCATGCCTCCATGCCCTTGACTCTACCATGCACCCGGTAGAACCCTATTTTTTTTTTGTTAGAGACATTATAGAGTGGTGGAATTTGTTCTTTTGGAAGATTGCTTTTTTCTGTTTTTGTTAGAATTTTTTAGAGATGTGCAAGGAGTTAGGAGGGACAAAAAAACCATCACCACCAACTCTCTCTTTTAACTAGTAGAGATTGTAGTTACTGCCCATGGCATCTCTTGCATTACTATATTGCTGTATTTTTCCAAACCTTAGCATCTCTTTGAATTGTTTTGAATGAACTGGTCTGTTCTTATTGCAGCTTTGAATGTTGACATAAGCTGCATTAGTGTTTCTACTCGACCATTGGAGCTCTAATGATGCGTCGAAACTACACTGATACCCCACTCCACAACGCAATCACAAAAATCAGGCAAGGGCGTCATTATTTTAGTGATCTTACATCGAAGAACCCTGTAGGTCCAGATGGAGGGCTAGCAAGTATAGTGATGCAACTGTACATGCATCTGTTCATTGCCACATAGTCACAGAGATTTGACAAGTTGGCTCTAGCCATGGAGATTTAAAAGAACGTGTGCCATATGTGCCACTGAAATTGCTGGTGCCTTTAGGTCTGAAAAATTTTGTAACTAGTACTCTGCCTCAAAAGAGGAAGTTTACACACAATGATCAACTGCTTCAGCTTTGAAAGGTCATCATCAAAAGTGATGTTTACTTATCCTCCCTCTACAGAACAGCATCCCTCATTTCTCCAATGATATTCACACAAACAGATACTGTGAGCGAACTGATGAAACCCTAGACAACGCGAAATGATTCTGCTATTTGCTTCAAATCCTTGTAATGCCTCTTCCACTGCAACCCTGAAAAAAAAATCCATTTCTCCTGGTCAAAATAAAAAAAAAGTTACAAAGAATTGCCATGTAATTCTGTGACAGACGATGGTTTTACCGCTTGCAGTTACGTTGAACAGGTAGAGCCTGTTCCCAGCAGCAGTAGCTGTGATGAAGATGTGAGGTGGTTCCAGCTCGAACTGGTAGTAAGTTCTTCCTGAATGCTCCGCCGTCTGCATGGCCAAAACCCTCCCTTCCACGTTCTCCCCGACGACCTCCGGTCCGAAGGCGTCGATCACCTTCTCCGGCGGGCCGATCTTTTCAATTGTCGCATCATCAAGCTCTGTGACAGTTTTTCCGGTGAACATCACGTCAATCAGTAATGTAAGACAGTTAAACCATCCTAGGTAGATCTTATAAAACTGCATTTTCTTCAGGAGGATCTGTTTCTCACCTGCAAACCGACGAACTGGTGCTACGATAACAAACAATCGACCTTCCTTGGGGTTTCCAAACCGCAGGTCGATCTCCGTGCCACCGAGATCAGCAATCGACACAGGGACCTGAATTGAGCGATTGGGGCGGCGACAATTTTGCATCAAAGCATGCGACTGTGTTCAATGAAACTGAAGTTCTGACAGTAGCTTCAGTTTTCACCTCTTCCCAGCCATCAGGAACTTCGAAGCTGTAAGGGATGATCGGGCTCCAACCGACTCCGTGCCCGCCGGACTTGTCGTCTGGCCTACGGTATGTTCTCCAACCTGTCTGAACAAATTATATCCTTATGACAGGCATAATGAAAACGATCCAGAAATCTCAGACAGCGTACTGAAAGCTGAGTCCTGCATGACAAAATGGCAGCTTTTGCAAATATTGTGCCAAAGTGATCATATGCTTGTGGCCTATGTCTCCATTGACCTATGTCAAACAATTAACTCAGTCTCTTGCTGTCTAAACCTGTATTTGTAGTTTTTCACTGTATAAGCATGCGATTACTCGTCGAAATAAGGATGTTATGGCATAACTGCATTGCTAGGACTCGGCTGCTACAGGGTATAGTTTCTAAAGCACTTTTTCACAGACGAAGCTTCTGGGGAAGCCATAAAATCTGAAAGCTTTCACTCATGGACTGTATCTAGAAAATTTTTAACCACAAGAGCTTCCACAAGCTAGCAACAGGTCAGGGGATTGATCTTCTGTTCATCTGTTTCATACACATTAAGTTGAACTCACTATTACACACTGATACCCCTTATTATACGCAAAAACTCCAAGATCATATCAAAGTTTATGAGATAGGACATATACAGTATCAAGAACGCGAAGATGATTCTCATAGAGAGAATCAAAATAACAACGTTGAAGCAATTACAACGAGAGAGAAAATATTTAGCGAAGCCGACATCAAATTCTTAAAGCACAACCTCAAAAGAGTAAAAAGATTGTCATTCTCTTATAACTTTTTCGAATCTTTTAGAACCTTTAGATCCTTACTTTATATAAGAATCAAGTGTTAAAAAATAACCTAGACTCTAACCCTCTCGTGCACCTTTACCTTTGCATGAGTGGCTTCTTTACTTTGTTACTTGGTTTGCTTTATGAACACCTTTACGATTTTATATAGTCCCCATAGCCCTCATCCAAAATGAAGTAGGAATCCTACTCTAAAAAAAATTAGGAATCCTAATTCTATCAGGATTTATCTATGACTCCTTATAAAATATCTTTTTAAATCCTAAAAAAATTAAGATATAAGTCACCACACTTAACAATCTCTATTTTGACTCTTATCCGTTGAAGTCACTACACTTCTCCAAGAACTTGCTCCAAGTCAGCTCCATATTTTTTTTGGTTTTTACATTTGTTTTTGTTTTTCCTCCCATCTTTAAAAGTGCCCTCACCACATAGGCTCATACACATTACTGCAATATGTGTGTTAGTGTTCGGGCTAGCCTATCTAAACCCTCCACATGAGAGCTCCTTTGTTGTGGAGTTTGATTAACCAAATCTTTTATTCCTACGACCTTCTAATTTATAGGTTTGTACTGCCTTCGAACTCCACCTACTCGCCAGTACCGCGTGATTGGTCCCACCACATCATCCTTCTACCAAAAGTTCGCACATTCGCTTTTGTATGTGCTAGATTTTACAACCGTCTTTGCAGTTTTGCACATAACTGCAGATGAAATCTGAGTACCTACCGTTGATAACATGATTTCGTTCTCTTGGATAAGATTTTTATCAGACCTCTCATTGGTTGCTCTTCCTTTAGGTGTTCACATCAATCGGTATCCTCTTACTTCAGATACTTTTCATGATCACTTGTCTTTTGCAAGTAACTCGTATGACTCTGCCTCGAAATAATACCTCACAACCTTTGAGTTTAAGCGACTCATAAATATTAGATTTCTCTTTAAACCGGGAACATACCGAACTCTTGTTAATGTGCGATGTGCTTCATCATACATCACCAATATAATCATTCTCACCTCAATAATTGCATACTCTTTGCAATCCGCTAAGTGAATAATTTCATACACTGAGTGTAGAGAACTTTCGTTAAACATTTCTCTCGCTGAACATATATGAAAGTAACAACTTGAATATAATATCCATTCATGAGAACTACCTGATTGACTGATGACTAGTACATCCAAATCATTATTTGCTACCACCACTGAGTATGCATCCTTCATTTATTTTAAACTCGAACAGTCTTTTATCATATGATCTTTCCTCATTATATAGATATCATACATATGTGTTCTTACTCTTGCCCTTCTTCTTCTTGTGACTTTTACTTTTGTCTGTAATACCTACTGTAACTAATGCTTGATCATATGAGGATGAAGATTCTGATGGCTTTTTTAAAGACTGTACTTCCAATAGATATACAATTACATCATTGAAGTTGAGAGTGATTTTTTTTACTAGAATATTTATCACCAATTGCTCGTATGATGGTAGTAGAAATGATGTTAGTATGATGACCTTATCATTCTTCTTAATTTTCTTATCCACATTAGTCAGTTGTATGATAAGTTTGTTAAAGATACCAGGATAGTCAACGGACTGTGTGCCTTGTATAACATGTATAGATCTCACTTCAGCACCTACTGGTTTGTCAGCAACTTTGCCATATACATTTCTTCTAAATTTTTCCATAAGTTCTTCTACGAATTCTCCTTAATCATCGAGTACTTTATCTCATTAGAGAGATATAGACGGATTGTACTAACAGTCTTTCGCTCTATCACATTTCAGTCTTCAGCAGACACTTTTTTTGGTTTATCCCATTCAAAAGCATCGATTAGTTCTTGTTGGGTAAGAGCATCATCACCATGAATTGTCACATACTAAATTTTTCCTGCTATTAAATTTCTCTAGTTGATTCTACATCGTCGATATCGATCTTGATTTTGTGCTAGCTGACGCTTTACTGACCTTACAGATCAGATTAATTTGGCCTTAACTCTAATACCACTTGTTATACTCTGATACTCTTCTTATACATAGCAGTCTCCGAATAGGATTAGAGTTTGTGAGATATGGCACGAGCGTGCGCTGTATCAAGAATGAAGAAGATGAATCTCGTAGAGAAAATCAAAATAACGACGTTGAAGCAATTACGACGAAAAAGAAAATATTTGGTGAAACCAACCATAAATTTTTTAAGCACAATCATAAAAGAGTACAAGAGATTGTCGCTCTCTCACAATCTTCTCAAATCTTTTAAGACCTTTGGATTCTTGTGCTATATAAGAATATAATGCTAAAGAATAGCCTAGTCTCTAATCCTCTTATTCACCTTTGTCTCTAGATGAGTGAATTCTTTAGTTTGTTACTTTATGACCACCATTCATAGTTTTGTATAGTCTCCTTAGCCCTCATCTAAAGTAGAGTAGGGATTCTACTTAAAAAAGGCAGGAATTCTAATTTTATTATGATTTATCTAGGACTTCTTACGCACATATGTTTAAATCCTAAAAAACTAGCATATGGCTCACCATACTCAACACTCACACTCAACATTCAGGACTCAAATATTCTGATGAACACAAGAAAAGCAACAAAAACTAAGGCTTTAAAGAATGCATAACCGCATTGGAACTTTGTTTCTCTGTTCAAAGTCTAAACTGCTCTAATTAAACCTAATCTCCAAGATTGAACCTTCAAAGACAAAACATCCTAAATCACATGAAATGAAGCATCAAAATGGTAGCAAGAACCAACCATTTTCATCAGGGTCAGACAACCCAGGGATCCTCCCTGCCAGCAGGCCCTGCTTCACTGCCAGCCCATCACCTGCAAAACCAAACACCGAAACTCCAGAAGCAGCAGCAGAAGCCAATGCGTGCCTCCTTCCTACCAAGGCTGCCCCCTCCCTCTCCTCCTCCTCCTCATGCGACTCTGACAGGGTGGGCCCACTGCTGCACCTCACAGCTGCAGCTGCTGTTGCCCTGACCTTGGTAGGAGGGACCTGCTTTGCGAGGAAGAGAGAGGAGCAGCTTGGCAGGAATAGCACTGAGCTGCTCATCTCTGCAAGAAGTGAGTAGAGTGTGAGATCACTTGGGAGCTGGGACTACTAGTCTTTCCTTCTCTGTGATTCTCTAGTCTCGCTCTCTGCTTGCTCTTCAAGACCAATGCTTCTGGTTTTGCCTAGAGAGATTTCTCTTTTGTTCAGTTCATCATAGTCCATTAGCTGTTCTGGACCACAAGACATGAGTGGACAGGAGGAATTGAGAGTTGAGACAAAACCTCTCACCTAGATTGTTTGAGTGTCCCTATTCACTTTTTTCCCCTTTACTTTTGGTTTTGCACTTATAATCTGAGGTAGCATTTCCTCATCAAATCACTGTATGCATGGTTCACTGCTAGTGGTGTAGGTTGAAAAACCAAGTAATACCTTTTTTTTTGTATTTCTAGTTTGACAGGTTAAGGCTGCGCTCAGCGGAAGCTACCACCAGCGTTTGGCGGTTGCGTCCGACTTTTTTTTACTGTTCAAGTTTTTGCTTTTTCTGTTTATTTTTTTGTTTTAGATTTTTTTGTTTTTTTCATATTTCTTTGTATTGTCCGTAATAGGCTAACAACTTTTTTCTATTTTTAAATTTAATTATACCAAATAAGTTAATTTAGTTACAGTGAAAAATAAATCAGCTACAGTAAAAAAGGTCATAAGTCAACATATTCTGGGCATGTTCTTTTCGGTTTTTGAAACCAGTTTTTGGCTTTTGCTACAATACCTAACTTTCAAACGGAGTCTACAAGTTAATTGTAGTACACGTTAAAAGCCCAACATCTATACCATCTAAAATCACAAGCGAGTATCTCTCTCTTCATAATCTCTGTTGTAAACAACTAAAATTCAAAAATTTCGACCAAAAACTAAAAGCCACAGTTATATCAAATAGGCCCCTGAACAACCCTAAAAAACATGAACCAGATGCCAAGAAATGATTCGTTCTTCTGGTCCATGGCAGAACATGTGTGACACTAGGTGTCACAGACAAGGAATATCACATACATGTTCTTGGGCACCGAATTAATATATTTATGCCCTTGTGGCACGTGTGATTTGTCTTAAACATGTTGGAACCACTAATTTGCATCCTCTTCCTAATGTAGCAACATTTGTGCCTTTCTGGAAGTTTTGGAACCACTAATTTCCGTGACAACCAATCTTTTGTACTTTCGTTACAGCCGTTGTGTTGTCGTGGGATGATAGCCAGTAGCTAATTAATTCTTAATGTACTTAACAACGTAATCCACATTGCATTTCTTGCTAACGCGGATACATCTTGTGTACGCGTACGTTCCTGTCGCGGAATATATATAACTATATAAGCCGAGTCCTCTACGCCTGTCGCCGCGTACGCCTGTCGTGGATACATTCTCTCTCTCTCTCTCTCTCTCGCGTGCAGTATTACATGGCATGATATACTCATGTATCACAGTGCTGAGAAAAAAATGAATAAGCTATATATTTGACCAGCTTGATCATTCTGAAAATTAAATCAAAGTAGGCGTCATCGTCTTACCGAATTAATGTTGCAAAATAAGATGTCGCAATCATTTCAAACCTGTCGACACAACTGTTCTTCAGATTCAGGAAGCAAGGCAGCGAAACCAGCAAGTACAGGAAGAAAAATGGGTGCATTGTACCATATGCAACCGCAATCATATTAGATGATATACTAATTAACATACTGCTAATCTCTTTGACCATTTGCTGAAAGATTTTCTCCTACAGTTACATTGTCGTAATTCTACAGCAAGTACAGGAAGAAAAATGGGTGCATTGTACCATTTGCTGCACTCTTTCTCGTAAGGAGCATAAATTGTCGTAATTCTTCCGAAATTTATTTTCTGAAACAATTACTGTTTGGCTTATCTCCTGCAAATCTGCAAGAACTATTCTCGTATTACACATTTTATAATTAAATGTTGCCCCCCAAAGTTTTTTTTCTTAGAACAATGCTGTTCCGAAGCTACAGTCCTATTCATCGCAAAGGAAAAAAAAAAGCTACAGTCCTATTATTGTGTCCGAAATTTACTATAGATGAAGAAATATCATTCCAGGGTCTACTCCTTGGGTACTGATACCTCGCTGAATTGTGTCCGGCAAGGAGAGTGCAATTTTTTCTTGGCACTCTGCAGATAACTCTGGATTATTCTGAAAACAAATATGGCATGTACTCATCTATCACAAAAGGGAAAAAATCGGTTATTTGACTTTGATCGTTTGGAACATAAAATCAGAGGATGTGCCTGCAGAATCTGTCAATTAAATATTGTAAAATCTGATTTCAATCGCCTTCAAACTTTGAATACCAATCAGACATCGCAATCATTTAGTGCCGGTAATTGACTGGCCACGAATGCCCTTGGTTTCAGACTCAAGAAGCAAGACAGCGAAATCAGCAAGTACAGGGAGAAAACTGAGGACACCATTTACGATTGCAATCAATTTAGTCGGCTGACATAACAATCTGTTTGCCTCATATATTTCCGGGAAATGTTCTTCTCTAGTTGCAATAAGAAATACACAAAGACATACAAGTCGATCGTTTGCTTGTCGTCGAGAAAAAAAGGGTAAGAAATACACAGATTGTAGGATCGTCGATGGCAATCAGAGGGGGGGTGAATGATTGTAATCCACACGGAAGCTTTTCTTTTATACCTCTGCTTTGTTTTGATCGTTTAAACTAGATAGTAGTTTTTTAAAAAAAAAACAGAAGAAATAAAGCATATATATATATATATAGAGAGAGTAGAAAAACAGATTTTATTTATTTTCGGATTACTGTAGCAATCTATATAAAATCGTAAAAGGAAATATATAAAATCAAGCAAACTTTCCACCTAGCACTTAGAATACGTATCAGAAAGTAGTAGTGTATGAAGAAATCAATTACACCTTACGCATGCATGCATATGAGACAAACTTCACGTGAAAGCATCAAATTACCAAATCTCATTAACCTCATCTAATCACTTGCCTTCACCCTTTAATTCCACATGCAAAAAGTAATCGATCAATCACAGATTACCAAAGGAAGGACAGCACAAAAAAAGGGAACAAAGTAAAAACTGTAACGTCATAAGCCACCAGAATTTTTCTATTTAACAATCTTACCAAAAATCAGGTTCAAAGATATGCATGCAGCCTCTCCAAACAATCAATCAGTTCACGCACAGTAACTCTTACCAACTCGTGGCGTTTGCTCGGATCTTCACGGCCGTCTCGCCTCGCAGCACTTCTCTCTTTTTCTTCAACGCTTGAGAACTGCGTATGCTGCGCCGCCGATTTCTCACGGCTAACCAAACAGCCGTCGCCGCCCTTGTTCCGTTTCTCTGCAAAAGCTACGGCTGCCGGTTTCTTTTTCAGGAGACACACACGAGAACAAAAGCCGTCGGCTCCTTACGGCCTCTGTTGATTCTTTCCGAAATCCACGGCGCTACCAACAACTTCTAGTCGCTACTCCTTTCCGCTGGAGCTCGCAGCAGCGCGGAGGCGAACGGAGAAAATCACGACGCTCTTTCCGCACCTTTTATTTTTCCAAAACCCGCCACAACCGAAAGCCGCACACTTTATTCTGTTCGTTAGTTCCAAACCACGACGCACAGGCACTTTTTATTCTCGGAAACACTCCGTTTCCGTTTCCTATGCACTCGTGCCGCACTCGATCCGACTCCAACATGGACACGCACACCACGGCAACCACTCCATATACAACTCGTATACGACACATATTTCACGTCAAGTCTCGTCGTGCTATCCGCACAACACTCCGCCATGACGCATCTCCGCGCCTCCAACGCTGCGTCATCTTCATGCACATTGTTCTTTAGCCTGAACATCTCGCATGACATTCTTGACCGATAGGACCTCGGTTCCTTCTCGAACTTAGTCCGAAACCTCGTTCCACTGAACCTAGTTTCGATCCGTCATCGACGACGTTCCGCCTCAAGCAACACCTGCGCATGAAAAAACCAAACCAACATTTTTCCGGCACAAGCTCGTCCGAACTTGACCAACGTCAATCCACACACGCAACACACCATAAGTAATATCATAACCAACGTTGTCAATTATTCATCATCTAAAATAACTAGACCTGGCCACGTGGTCTAACAATCTCCCCCTTGATGAATACATTGACAACACTTAAATTAACATGACTTCCAACAGATCTAAGTGAAAAACTTGAAGCCAAAATCTCAAACTCTCCCTCTCAACATAAGAGAAGCAATAAAACTTTCTAATCTCTCAAATTTCTCTCCCCCTTTGGCAATGTAATCATCAAGAAATTTCAGTGAATAAGAATAATTCTAAGAAGAAGCAATGAAGGTAAAAATCTAGAAGCTTTGTAGATTATCCATGTCATGTTGCAAGATTTAATAAAGCAACCAAGTCATATTTTTGAGTAGAGCTGTCTAGATCATATAAACCCATATATCATATAGCATTGTCAAAAACAAGTCTGTCAATATGATTAAGCGATTTATATCAATGACAGGCATCACAACAATAACCAGACTAATTATAAAGAGCACAATGAGATATCGCAACGAAAAGTCAAAGCCTAAAAGTGAAGCAAACCTTAACTCTAGACGGGCTAGCAGTCTCATGTAACAACTTATTGCTCCACACTCAATTCTTAGGCATGTGGCATGCTTGTAGCATACTTCTTTTTATGATAACATACTTGTATCATTTTCTTTCTTTTTTTTTTTTTTTTTTGATGGTGGCATGCTTGAAGCATACTTCTTTTCACTTTGCATACTTTTGTGCTTTTTCTTTTTATTCACCATGGCATGCTTGAAGCATACATCTTTTCAATTCTCTTTTCTTTTATACTTTTTTTTAAAACATGCCAAATTGAGTGATCATAAAAATTGAAAACATGAAACATACGAGCCTCATAGCCAAGAGTTAAAATAAGACTCACAATCATGCTAATCCTTTTTTATGGACATCGCAAAGTAATAAATATAATCAATCTAGTCAAAGTATTCCGCCATGTCATGTTTTTAATTCAAATGTTGCAAATTAATTATAAACAGTCATGATCAATGCTACACAGCATATGAATAAATATGATAAAGAAAGCTCTACTACTCAAATGGTTTCAATGACTTGGACTTGATAAGTTATTTGCAAGGATAATAAACAAAGCTTCTGAAATTTTAAACAACAAGCTCCCCCTTAAAATAATCTCATAAGCTCCCCCTCAGAATAATCATATAAAGTGTAACACACCCAATTCACTTTGCAAACGAACAAACTGAGAAGTATCAAGCGGTTTTATGAAAGTATAAACAATTTCAGAATCCAACTCCATAAGATAAAGAACAACATCACCTTTGCCACATGGTCTCTCAAAAAGTGAAATATCTTGGAAGCCATAAAAAGAATGAAGAAATATCAAGTGTTCCAATCAAGTAACGATATAAAAGATCGAAACCCAATCAAGTTCATGTTCTCCATCCTCGTCAGCTGTTCTTACATCACAGGAAACATCGATCTCACAGTACCGGGGTTAGTGAAATAAGATTTGGGAATCCAGTACTGAGATAC
Source organism: Melocanna baccifera (assembly GCA_036346265.1). Classification (NCBI taxonomy): domain Eukaryota; kingdom Viridiplantae; phylum Streptophyta; class Magnoliopsida; order Poales; family Poaceae; genus Melocanna; species Melocanna baccifera. The sequence continues at coordinate 2,833,073 of CM070710.1, forward strand.
ACGATGTGTAGGAACAGTAACAAAACTAGAACCAAAATCACGTGCATGTGGTCGATCAAAATGCCAAAAAGAACGTGAATTATTTGAATTAAATCTCGAACTAGCATGTGAAGCAGTTTTAAAGTCATCATAAAAGTTTTCTAAAAATCTAGATTTCGCATAAGTTTTAGGAACAAAAGATGATACATATTTTTGTCTCATTGCATTCAGTCTTTCTCTCATTTCTTTCTTAGCACGCCTAAAACAAAATTCACGCAAGTGTCCATCTTTTCCACAATAACTGCACGTGTACTTAACTTTATGTTTAACTTGAGAAGTAGACACAACATATGCATTCACTTGATTAGTAGATGACATAATACCAGCAGACTTAAAAATAGTTTGTTTCGGTTCAGATGTCACTTCTATTTTTCCAGGTTCAAGAAACTTAACAATCTTAGGAGGATTATTCTTGGCATGCTCAATACAATTAAATCCTAGACCCTGATTCTTCACACTTATTTTTGACTTGTCTAGAATCATATTTAGGTTTTTCTTTCCAAAAGAGAATCTCTCTAAAGTGTCTTTAAGGTACTCATTTTCTTTAACTAAAGTGGGACAAGTTGAGCACTTAAAAGATTCATTCACAAAATTCTTAGAGGCACTAGACTGAGCCAATCTTTCTTTTTCAGCAAAATCATTAAGTTGTCTAGTCAATGCTTCTATCTCTATGTTAAGCTTAGGACAATTAGAACAAAAAGATGTCTCATGATAAAGCATCTGTTGAATTGTTTCTTGCGATGAACTAAGTCTAGCTTCTAACAATTCACATTTAGAACAAGTTTTAGAATGAACATTTGAATTACTTGATTCTAAACATGTAAAAGAACTAAACTTGAGTTTTTCAATTTTATCATTAGCATATTTTAATTTTTCATCACAAGAGTCATGTAACAATCTTAGTTCATCAAATTTAGCATTTACATCTCTAAGTTGCTCTAAAGTAGAAGCATGCTCATCTTTTAATGAAGTAAGCTCAGAATAAATTAAGTCACATGATTTGCAAGAATCATCATCAGGAATTAAAGCTCTAAGTCTTGCAATTTCAGAATTTAGAGATTCAATCAAAATATCATGTTTCTTAATCTTTTTATTTTTCTTTTCTAGCAAAGTACCAAAGTTTAGCAACAGCTTTAGCTAAATCATCATAAGAAGGTTCTACCTCATTGTAGTTGTCATTTGTCAAGATCATCATTGTCGGTGGAGCTTCTGCTACTTGCCATTAGACACAACCCAATTAAATCTTTCTTGCCATTGGGAGTATCATCCTCGCTGTCCGTGTCCACATCACTCAAATTAACTTGTTGAAGAGCCGAAAGAACACGATGCACCACCTTGCGATTTATATAACCATTCCTTTTGTTCTTCTTTTCTTTCTCTATTTCTCCTTCCTTCTCATTTTCTTCCTTTACAAATCTTGCTAGAAATTTTGGACATTTAAGACGAATATGATTTAGATCACCACACTCATAGCACCTTTGAGGACCAAAATTTCCTCTCTTTCTTGATCTCACATTATGCAAGGCTTTTGTGAAGCGTGTAGAGATGAGTGCCAAATCATCTTCCGGGAGTTGCTCTAGCTGTTCATCGGTTAGTGAAGACAAAGAAGACAAAGCATAGCTAGTGGAAGAATTATCACCATTAGACTTGCTAGATTGTGAAGCTAAAGCAATTGATTTATTACCATTATTTTTTCTCGCAAAAACATCTAATTCATGAGTTTTCAATTTAGAATAAAGCACATCTAATGTAAGTGTACTCATGACAGTAGATTCTCTAATAGATGTAACCTTCATCTCCCATATAGACATATCTAATGCTCCAAGTAATTGACGTGCATTTTCAGCATCGATATAAGTAACATTAAAAAGACGTAGGTTACTAAGAATTTTATTAAAGCGAGCAAACAATTCATCTATAGATTCACGTGTTTCATCTCAAAACGCATGTAATCCTTTTTGTACATATCTTGACGTACCTCTTTAATAGTAGATGATCCCTCATGATAATCACATAGTGCTTTCCAAACCTCATATGCGGATTTGAGATGCACAACTCGATTAAAATCACTCCTTCCTAGACCTTGAATTATCAGGTTCCTCGCCTTGCTATTAGCCTCCACTTGTGCCATGTTCGCCGCTGTGACAGCATCATTCTCGGGCACTTGATAAGGCTTGTAGACCTTCTCCCATATTGCAAATCCTTGAGCTTGAATAAATGCCTCCATCTTCGCTTTCCAATACTGAAAATCAACACCATCGAAAACACAAGGTTTTGTGGAATACCTATCCGTCGACATGTTTTCTAATCACCGGTTAAGATCAATTAGAAAATTATACCTTGCTCTGATACCACTTGTAGGATCGTCGATGGCAATCAGAGGGGGGGGTGAATGATTGTAATCCACACGGAAGCTTTTCTTTTATACCTCTGCTTTGTTTTGATCGTTTAAACTAGATAGTAGTTTTTTAAAAAAAAACAGAAGAAATAAAGCATATATATATATATATAGAGAGAGTAGAAAAACAGATTTTATTTATTTTCGGATTACTGTAGCAATCTATATAAAATCGTAAAAGGAAATATATAAAATCAAGCAAACTTTCCACCTAGCACTTAGAATACGTATCAGAAAGTAGTAGTGTATGAAGAAATCAATTACACCTTACGCATGCATGCATATGAGACAAACTTCACGTGAAAGCATCAAATTACCAAATCTCATTAACCTCATCTAATCACTTGCCTTCACCCTTTAATTCCACATGCAAAAAGTAATCGATCAATCACAGATTACCAAAGGAAGGACAGCACAAAAAAAGGGAACAAAGTAAAAACTGTAACGTCATAAGCCACCAGAATTTTTCTATTTAACAATCTTACCAAAAATCAGGTTCAAAGATATGCATGCAGCCTCTCCAAACAATCAATCAGTTCACGCACAGTAACTCTTACCAACTCGTGGCGTTTGCTCGGATCTTCACGGCCGTCTCGCCTCGCAGCACTTCTCTCTTTTTCTTCAACGCTTGAGAACTGCGTATGCTGCGCCGCCGATTTCTCACGGCTAACCAAACAGCCGTCGCCGCCCTTGTTCCGTTTCTCTGCAAAAGCTACGGCTGCCGGTTTCTTTTTCAGGAGACACACACGAGAACAAAAGCCGTCGGCTCCTTACGGCCTCTGTTGATTCTTTCCGAAATCCACGGCGCTACCAACAACTTCTAGTCGCTACTCCTTTCCGCCTGGAGCTCGCAGCAGCGCCTGGAGGCCGAACGGAGAAAATCACGACGCTCTTTCCGCACCTTTTTATTTTTCCAAAAACCCGGCCACAACCAGAAAGCCGTGCACACTTTATTCTGTTCGTTAGTTCCAAACCACGACGCACAGGCACTTTTTATTCTCGGAAACACTCCGTTTCCGTTTCCTATGCACTCGTGCCGCACTCGATCCGACTCCAACATGGACACGCACACCACGGCAACCACTCCATATACAACTCGTATACGACACATATTTCACGTCAAGTCTCGTCGTGCTATCCGCACAACACTCCGCCATGACGCATCTCCGCGCCTCCAACGCCGCGTCATCTTCATGCACATTGTTCTTTAGCCTGAACATCTCGCATGACATTCTTGACCGATAGGACCTCAGTTCCTTCCTGAACTTAGTCCCGAAACCTCAGTTCCACCTGAACCTAGTTTCAGTCCCGTCATCGACGACGTTCCGCCTCAAGCAACACCTGCGCATGAAAAAACCAAACCAACATTTTTCCGGCACAAGCTCGTCCGAACTTGACCAACGTCAATCCACACACGCAACACACCATAAGTAATATCATAACCAACGTTGTCAATTATTCATCATCTAAAATAACTAGACCTGGCCACGTGGTCTAACACAGATCGCTTACGCAGAACTGTTCTGATATGGAAAACAGCATTGTCATAACCTGGCATCCATTTCTGCACACATTTATCTTTTGAAGATTTTACAGCACAGCTTAACTCTGAACTTGGCTCCTACTCTTCCCGTATGGTGAGCAATTGGTGAGATGCTCTACCAAGCTGTGGTCTTATCATGATATCGAAAATTTCTATATATGAAACAGAACCAGGTCAGGATCTACTCCTTTTGGGATGCTGACGATCTGCCGATTGTTATCTGGCATGGAGAGTGCGATTTTCTTGGCACTCTCCATGTAGCTCTCAAACTTCTTACGGTTGGCCTCAGGCTTTTCCAACTTATCTGCAGCCTTCGGCTGGCCACTTTGATGCTTCGCTGGCTCCGTGGCAAGTGACAGCTCCTCCCTCATGATGTGGTACTTGAGAGCCAGTTTACGGAAGGTCCAGTTGCCGGTGATCCAGTCGAATTCGTACAGCGGGAGGAAGCGGTGGCCATATGCCGCTATGAACTCGACGGCGGCGAGGATGAACCTGAACTCCTCCTTCGACAGGTAGTAAGCAAAGCTCAGCCTGGTCCATCCGGGCTTCAGTCCACTGTACCCCTGAGAAATTTGTGACGGTGAATAGTGACATTAATATCCTGTACCGACAACTTTGAGATTTACCACACATGCAAGCAGGCTGCTTCGACCGTCGTGCAGCTTGGTCTCGTACCTCGAGGATAGCGGACCGAATGCGAAGGGAGAGCTCGTCGCCGACGTCGAGCAGGAGGTGACCGTAGGGGCCTGCGCAGGCACAGCCTCCCCTCGCCTGGATGCCGAAAAGATCGTTAAGAAGCCTCGTGACGAAACGCCCGTGCAGGGGTAGCTTCCTGCGCCTCGCGTTCTCCGGCGACGTATCACAGCCAGATAGCGGATCCGCCACAGGAGGGTAGACGAGGAACGAGAAGATCGGCAGGCGTTCAACGTTCGTGTTGCCAAGCACCCTGATACTGGGGTTGCTAACCAGCCTCTCCATCGCCATTTCAGAGTGCACTCGCTCGCGGAGGCCCGTCGCGTCGCATCCGATGTACTCCTTGACCCAAAACGCAAGCGAAGCGCGGATCTTTTGCACTATCGGCGGCGTACCGGCGTCCTCCCGCTCCTCGATGTCGTCGTGGTACAGTGTGTCCTGCACATCGCACGCCGTAATTCGATCAGATCTTGGATGGACTTTGGCTTGGCGCACACATGTACCTGGCTGGCATTGCTGCTTCAGTGCTCACCGCCTCGTTGAAGCCATTGACGTAGGCCACGGTGCCACCGCCGCACGTCGAGGGAGGCTGAGAGCTGAGCCTGTACAGTGATTTGTTCATCAGAAGGATGCCTGGCGTGCCCGGGCCACCGACAAATTTGTGAGGGCTCAAGAAGACCGCGTCGTAGCCATCGATTTCACCGGACTTCATGTCGATCTTGACGTAGGGGCCGCTGCACAGATGGCACTAGTTAAAGCCTGCGAGGAATTTCTCGACGTGCGCACGAAGCAGCAGAAGTGAAGTGCAAGTGCTGGGCTGACCAGGCTGAATAATATAATTCTGATAACAGTTACGGAATTTCGAGAATGCAGTGCTGACCATGTTGAAAAAAAGAGAAATTTCGCAGAAGACTGTAGAGATTATATATGAATTTTTTTTCAAATTGCTGGCGTCCTATAAAGCCAAAGTATCACTGTCACAGTGCGCGGATTCTCTAGACTTTTGCTCGTTAATTTTCTCCCCTAGTATTAGAACCCAAGTAATTCAGCTTACTTCAACACGCAAACAAGATCAACAAGGAGTCAGCATAGAGCTCCAATTCATACCTTTGCCAATATATACAAATCACATAAGTCAATGTGAGATCATGCTTGCAATATTATTTGGGGTCAGGTAGGCAGGTGCCGTGTGTTGTTATATTTAATGCAAAGAGTAGAAAAATGTAGCTGTAGTAGTACTGGTGCAGCAAATATAATCAAGATTCAAGACATTCTGCTGGTCATTGATTAAATCACACTTCACTTCCCAACTACAAACTAAATGCAAACAACAACAAAAAAAAAGAGAAATGTTTTCTCAATTAAAAACTGGATAGTAGTTTACATATCTCATAAAATTCCTTCTGCCAAAATAAATTTTAATATTTTTCAGGTTCTGTAATTACAATATCTCACAATGTGGTTTTGGCACTGAAAGTGAAATTTTCTATAAAAAAAAGTGAAGTTTAGAATGCTAAACTAAAAGCAATGATGGTTAGCATAATGTGACCAAGTTCAGAGAGTGTCAAATCCATTCATGTCATTTTCCACGGAAAACAAGAGTTAAGTGTCGCAAACTTGGTAGAGTCCAAACTAGACTTTGTGGTCTCACCTCGCGGCGAAGTCGAAGCACGCGAACGCGCCGTGCTGGTGCAGGATGCGCGCGAGCTCGCG